>JAHBCN010002804.1:45000-67500 GCA_019359885.1 Listronotus oregonensis | reverse complement strand
AAAAAAAATTTTTTTAAAAATTTTGTTTTAAAATAAAAAATGCATAAGGATGTACAGGGCCCAAAAAATCGCTATAGAAAAAAAAAAAAAAAGGGTTTTTGTTAATTACAGGTTATATAATTTCTACGGGGGGTTTAAAAGGGGCCCAATTTCCCTTGGGAAAAAAAAATTTAAAAACCCAAAAAAAAATTTTTTTTTTTTTTTTTTTTTAAAAAAAAAAAAAATTTTTTAAAATTTTTTTTTTTTTAAAAAAAAAAAAAAACAAAAGAAAGGTTTAAAAAAAAAAAAAAAAAAAAAAATTTTCCCCCAAAAAATTTTTTCCTTTTTTTTTTTTTTTTTTTTGGAAAGGGAAAAAAAAAAAGGGGAGGAAAAAAAATTTTGGTTTTGGGGTTTTTTTCCAAAAAAAAATTTTTTTTTTTTTTGGGTGGGGTTTAAAAAAAAATTTTTTTTTTTTTTTTTTTTTAATTTTTTAAACCCCTTTTTCCCCAAAACTCATTCTTAAAAAAAAATGTATCTGGGTTTGCCTTTTGGAAACGCAACCAACGAACTTCTTTCCAATTTAAATCCATGCCATTTTCCGATTTACTTGGAAAAAAATAGTTACTGTCCTTAAAGGTTTTATAGTCAAAAAAATCTTTATAAGAAAGAATATTAACATCGTAGGGTTGGCCGCCCTTCTTAGCCAATCTGATGACATTTACCCAGTCAGTAGGTATGAATATTTTGGCATACTTAGAAGCAGTTTCAATTGTAGCATGCATGGAATCCTCCAAGAATTTAAGGTCAATTACTTCTATCTTGGTCTTTAAAATAATTTGGTGTAACATGCTTGCTACAATTGAATTTCTATTCTGTCCAGCGCAGCAATCTGAAAACATCGATAAATGGGTAATTGTATCAGGAAGGCTTTTGGCAAATTTCTGGGGACGACGCTATTTCATTCGAACCCCGTTTTCCTTCAGTTTCAGACCAAATGTAACATCGTCCATGTCTTTTTGTAACCTCGTAAAAGTAAAATTAAAATTAGCCCCAATTTTCTTTTAAAAAATCGGTTTGGCGAAAAAGGGGCAGGGATAAAACTGCCTTAAATTAAAGTTAACTGAAAAAATATTCTGGATTGCTTCGGGCCAAGTCAGGTCCCTTTTTTTTTTTATTTGCTGCATTTTTACGTTTAATGTGTAGATGTAACGTTCTTTTCATGCTGGTCCTCTTCTAGCTGTTGTTCGTACTTGTAGCACCAGCACTGGTCCTTTCTAGGTACGTGAAAACCAATATTTTTTTTCCAGCAAAAATTTGATTTCCGATATTGCAGTAAAGTGGTTCTCAGCACAGTACTTTTGTACAGCTCAAACATTTTTTTGTTTTATTTTTGAATGGGTTTCAAATATTTTTCTTTGAATCTTTGGCACCAATGAAGGGGGAAACCCTTGGAAAAGGGGGCAATATGGCATTTTTGCGATATTTATTACTTCTTCATTGCCATTTGCAGGCACATAAACCCTTTGATCATGTGAACACAATGAAGTTAAGTTCCGGTCGCTATTATTAAGAGCGGTTCTCACCATTTTTTCGGAAATATCCAAGGTCTTTAAAAAAAATGTCTTACAAACAGTATCATTTTGATTGTTTAACCCTAAAACGTAAGTCTGGGAAAAGAAGAAGAAAACCCTGAGTTATCCTCCATATAACCTCGAATTTGATGACGAGGTGAGGTATGTTCAAAGATACCTTAAAAAAGACCGATCGTCACTAAAATCTGTTTCTGGCGCTAATGCCAAAAATAAATTTGACAGGTCGAAACCGCGCCTGGTACACCTGTTAAATAGGGTTGATCGTATCCCCAACTGGATTAACACCTGAAAAGGCTGATGCGCGGGCGAAGTTAATAGTGGAAATTTCACCGCCCTGGACCAATTGGAAAATGTTTCCAGACAAGATCGAACTTAAGCCAATTGTTAGACCCCAGCGCGATCGAGGACTCGGTTTCCCGACGCTTCTTCAGTTATAAGTAGACGCAACAGAGCATCTGTTTCTACTCCCCACACAGTACCGGTTTCATATGTTAAATCGGAAAGAATCGCAAAATGGAATGTTAAATTTACTGGAGACCCAAAAAAAGCATGTCGGTGCACAGTTTTCTGGAACGAGTTACAGAATTAAGGATAGCTCGCAATGTATCAGAACGCGAATTTGTATGATTCAGCTATAGATCTATTTGCCGGGAAGGCGCTGAACTGGTATCGTTCAAACCGTGCTCGATTTTCGGACTGGGGTCTCTCAAAACTTGTTTATGATTTTGCGCCACCAGTTTAAATCGTGCTAGATTGTTTAAGGAAATATTAAGCGAACCCCAAGATCCTTCTGAAAGTATAGTGGACTACTTTTTCCAGTATGCACGCTTTATGTCGTCGCTGTGGGTCGTTGTCGTCGGAAGTCATTTTGGATATCGTTTCAGGAACTTGCTCCGTTTCACTACGCAGTTACCCGTGGTTAATTCTATTGAGGAATTGGAGAAAGAATGCTTAAAACTTGAGGCAAAGAAGTACCGAGCCGACAATTATGTACCTCCATCTAGGAAACGACACGGGTTGTAGAGCCGGATTTTGCTTTTGTTTCCGATCTGCAGATGCACTTCCAGAAAGTACATCATCTGGAAATATCGAGGAGATAAAAACATACCCCCCCTCCTGGTAGAACCAACCACGTTACCTGTTGGAATTGTCAAAAACAGGTCATTATAACCGTGATTGTCCCAAACCCTCGAAAACTCATTGTTTTCGTTGGGAACACCGAACGTTACCGTTAGAAATTTTCCTAAATGCACGAGTTCGGGAAACCCATCGGGGGAGTCAATAGATAGTCGTGAGACATCTCCCAATACTCTTTGTCGACAAAAAACTCAAGTTTTCCGGCAAAAATGCTGTTAATTTTATTATAGGTCATGCGCACGGTGATCAACGACCGTATTTGAGGTAAAGTTTCTGGTACACCTATTCTAGGTTTATTAGATTCAGGAGCCCTCGAACCATTGTTGGTCTACCTGGATATGATTATTGCAGCGTTTAGGTTTTTGCGACTTTAGGTACCAAACAACATGTACAGTAGCTAATGGACAAACTGTTCCAGTATAGGTTATTTGCAAGTTCCTTTCGTCTAATGGGAAAAGACTCGTTTGATTGATGTGTTGGTTCTTCCGGAACTTTTCATAAGCTCATTTTAGGCATCGATTTCTGGAAAAGCATGGAAATAGTCCCCGATTTAAACGGATAGGCATTTTTCTGAAAACTCGGATCAAACTCCAATTTTTAGTATTAAAAACGAAAGCACATTAGTAAAGAACAGCGAGGCCCTGGATAATATAGGCAAAAAAACTTACTTTGATGGGCTCGGGCCCCCGGTTGTTGTAAGGTAGCTGAACACGTGATCGAAGTGGAACCTGGTACTAAACCTATCAAGCAAAGATACCTTCCCCTATCTCCCCTTTTTAAACAAAGTTGCAACATATGTTGGAGTTAGGTGTTATTGAACCCTCCAAAGTGCTTTGGTTTAGTATCTATCTGGTTAGTAAAAGGATGGTTCCCAAATATTTTGCTGCGATTATCGTTTGCTGAATTCTGAACTAAGAAGGATGCCTATCAATTCCATATTTCGGCTATTTTAGATACCGTAGAGTCCTAAATACCTAAGTTCTATAGATATAAAATTCCTTTTGGCTGTCCCTGTAAAATGAATCATCTCGTGAATATACCGCATTTCTTTCCCGGACGAGGGGTATATCAATTTCGGCGGATGCCATTTGGTTTGTCCAATTTTCCCACCTTTCTTGGCAACGTATCGTAGATATTTCTTGGAGCTGATCTTTTAACCGTATGTGATGGTCTATCTCGATGATATCGTTCTTATTTTTTCAGGAAAAAATGAACATCTGCGTCTTTTGGGCCCCGTCTTTGGGCAGATTACCAGGGGATAATAGTTTCTTGAAAAATGCCAGTTTTGTAGACCAGAATTAAAATATTTGGGCTATGTTGTCGATCGACAAGGTCTTCGTCCAGTCGCAGAAAAAAGTGAAGCCATTGTAATAATTCCACTACCCTCGCATCGTGCATGAAATTCGCCGATTTATAGGTACAGCATCTTGGTATCGACGTTTTGTTCCTAATTTTTCTCCACTTTAGCTCCCTTGACGAATCTTACAAAGAAAAATGTCAAATGGGTATGGTCCTCTGACTGTGACAATGCCTTCCCGGTCGGTTAAGGCATCTCTTTTTCTCGGCACCAATCTCGTGCCCTGATTTTAATCGTCCTTTTGTCTTGCAGACGCGCTAGCTCATTTGGACTTGGAGCTGTGCTTACACAAACGTTCGATGATGGCGAAAAGGTTATTTGCTTTTATCACGTTCACTTACGAAGCAGGAAATGGCTCACTGTGACTGAAAAAATGCTTGAGTGTGATCTGGAGTGTAGAAAACTGCGACACTATTTGGAAGGGTACACTTTATTGATAACGGACCACCATTCTTTATTGTGGTTACATAGGTTAAAAGAATTAAGGTCGTTTAGCGCGATGGGCGCCCGTCTTCAACCCTTGATTTCACTTTAGTTCACCGTCCCGGAAAAGAAAACACCGTGGCCGACTTTCTTAGTCGTTCTGTTCCAGTTTCAGTAGAAACCATTGATTCCGACGTCACCAATGATGGCTCACTCTCTTCTACTGCAGATAAATGGTATATCAGCATGTTTTCAAGACTTGAACAACGTCCAGAAAAATTTCCCCTTTTGGCGTGTGGAAAATAACCCGTTTTATAAATATGTTAAAACCACCTATCCAGAACTTTCGACTCCATCCGTTCCTGGAAAATTGTTGTCCCCAAGGACAAAAGGCAAAAAAATACTAACGCGATGTCACGACATTCCTGCTGCAGGAAAATGTCGGCGTATTCAAAACATATTGGAAGGCGTGTCAGCGTTACTATTGGCCAAAAATGAGGTATGACATAACTAGATATGTTAAAGGTTGCAAGATCTGTGCCAAAATAAAGTTGAACAAAAACCTCCTGCTGGTCTAATGGGTGAACGGCGACCTAAACCAACCTTGGCAGTGTATTAGCCTTGACTACATTGGACCTTTCCCTCGTTCGAAGTCTGGTAATTGTTACGTTCTGGTGGTTAATGACTACTTCACCAAATTTACTGCTTTGTTCCCATCTCGCTCATTCCCGAAATCTTTCTAAACAAGTTGCAGAATATTTTTCTGTTATATAGAACTCCTCAATATTTAATGTGCGATAATGGTGTGCAGATGAAATCTAAAGAGTTTCAAGAGCTCTGCAAACGTTTAAGACTAAAATATTCTATACAGCTTCCTACTATCCTCGGCTGATCCGACTGAACGGCCAACAGAGTTGTGAAGACTATGCTACGTTCTTACATTAAAAATGAAAATCACCCACTTGGGATGAAAATTTAGCCGCCATCAGATGTCATGCTACCTCGCCACGAAACTCCCGGGTTTTTTTACCCCCTATTTTCTCAATTTTGGCAGAAAACATGCTGTATGGTCAGGACTTTGCTGGAAGCGATCCCCAATATCAATTTGGATCTTGGCGATTTTGTCAAGAAAAAACAAACTGCGTTTGCCAAACTTTATCAAGAGGTGCAACAGAAGATTAGTTCCTCTCGTGCTAGAAACCAACAAAGGTATAACCTAGCAGACGACCAGTCGACAAAGTTCCTTCAAAGGTTTGGCGGAAAAATAAAAGTATCTAGATGCAGTAAATTATTATAGTTCCAAAGGCTCCCGCTTATGTAGGACCGTAACAGTTAAGCGAAAAACTGGAACCTGTACCTATGAATTACAAGATCAAAAAGGTCAGGGCAAGGGTATCTGGCATGTACAAGATCTGAAACCGTATAATCCATCAAACAGCAATGCGAGTTCTGACGCCGAATAAGCCTTTTTTTATGATTTACTAAAATACTTGTAAATTCTTATATTAACGATTTGTTATATTAATTAATATCTGTTATTTTTAACTTTTTATGGATTTATGGCTTTCGGTTATTATTTTTATTGTCTATATTTTTTTTGTTTGGTTTATTTTTTTATATGCCCTGCAGAGATGGGAAACAATGGTGTCGGTGCATCCAGCTTGGCGCGAAACATGATGGGTGTCTCGACATTGCTGGTTAGTTAGAATAATCCTGCACTGGGACCTAGTGTCGGTAAAAGTCCGACAAAAAAGCTGGTATAATGTTAGCCTTCAGCCACACTACCTCGATTTTTATTTTTTTTTAATTGCATTCTCTTTGCTTTATTTCTATTGCCTTTTTAAATTTAATATTTTTTTTTGACGTGAACCTCCTGTTCGCTATCATTGCATTGCATTTAGTTTCTTAATGGATTTTCAGAGCGTATTTTCTGATATGGTTACCTTTTTGGTTGTTTTTTTTTTATTGACAGGCTGCGTTGTGTTGGTGCCACAAAGGGTGCCTTTAGCGCCGCCCTCCCGGAGAACTTTTGGTCTCTGGAAGGCAGACTAAATGGAAGGTCAGGCGTCGGGGGTGTGGTTTGGTGTGGGGACCCAATGAGGCACTACATTGCTGGGCCCACTACTGCTCCTCTTGCCTTCCCTATTAAGTGGACAGATGCTGGGGGAGTCCCAAATTCAGAATACCCTATAAATTTATGTATTATTTTCCCCAGTACTTCCTGGTACTTTTTAGCTTGGCAGGCGCTATAGCTTTGCCCCCCTCTGCACGGTGGAACGTTGGGGATTCCTTTATTTACCTTATCTTTATCTTACCTTTCTTTTAGTTTTCCACCTTTCAGTTATTATTTCTGTGGTGGGTGTTTGCGGTTTCTTTTGGGTGTGGGATGAGGTAGTTGTGGGGCTTCGGTGTGAGATTGGGAAGAGGTCCGCCAGCCGCTTTGGGTTTTGGACGCAACCTTAACGGAAACCATTTTTTTTTGCCTGCCAATTTTATTGTGATATTTGGCATAGATTTCCTACCACATCGATTCCTCGTGGCTGCACCATCGCTCGGCCGGAGACTCCGTGAGTGTTCGTCACTGAAATAATATCTGAAAATCATATTTTTTTTTTTATTTGGGTTAATTATCTTTTCTTACTTACCATTCGGTTTATTTACCTTTAATACGTTTTCCTTTAATTTGATATTAGTAGCTTACTGCCTTCAAGGCGTACTTGGTCATAACTTAGATTTACCTGAGCTTCGATTTGTTCAATTGTTGCCTTTAGTAAGATTTACCTTTATCTTATCTTACCTTTTTTATCTTACCTTACCTTACCTTTATCTTTATATTATCGAATATTTTCTTTATCTTGTGTAAACTTCCTTCGGAGTTAATTTTTATTGGATTCTTAATTTATCTCGGTTACCTCCTTTATCTCTATCTCTTAGTTAGTGCCTACCTGTCTCTAAATTGTCATCTCCTGTCGTTTAATGATTAGTTTGCTCTTATGTTCTTAGTTCTAGATTCGGCCTTGTTTTTAGTTACCTTTGGGTGATCGCATGATCGTCGTAAAACTTCTTCCTGGAAGTTTTCCTCCTTCCGAAGGAGAGGGGGGTTGTCACGGTTGGTTTTATTCCTAGGTTTGTTTTTAATAATTTAGTTTTTTTTACCTTAATGCAGGTCGGTTTTCTTTTTTTTTTGCAGTTTATTTTTGGCAAAGGTCACAAATTTGATTGTAATTACTGGGTTACTTCTGTTTTTCTATCGTATTTGGTATCCTACCTTATGCTTTCCCGGCTTTTACCCCGTGTATTGTGTACTAAAAAAATAACATAAGATACCTTGACGATAACTGGCCTTAATTTTGTTCGATGCAACATTAATTTTGAGGTACATCTTTTATTATTGACTAAACCAAGTTTATTAAGTAGGGATTCACTTTGTAAATCAATATTTTCTAATTTAAGTAGGGACACCTTTAAAACGTTGGTATTTAGGATAAACTGTCAGGGGTTCGTAACCAAATTTTGTTTCTCTAGGTATTCGGTATGGTTTTCTCCCTATCAACAATCCTCGACAGCTTGTAGGTTGGTTTTAAAACATTTCCTTAGCAGTTTTGCTTTTATTGGCTATGTAGGTAGGGTTGTTTACATTACCTTCCTATTTACCTTAGTTGTTTACTTTATTTTCCTTTTCCAACAGTTGTCGGGGTTCACAAGGGCCACGCAGTTTTTTGCCTCTAGGGTCTTTTTTGTACAAGTTCTTTGTATTTTATCCTCTTTGCATTAGAATTGTAAACATTTATTATTCTGGATTTTTTGTATAATTTGTTTGAATATATTTTTGACAGTTCGAGGGAATGTTATTTGGGCAGCGTGGGTAGGCAACTCAAAATGTTGTAACGATGTTGCCAATCTGGGGGCAGAAAATTCCTAGAATTAGCAGCGATGTGGGGCCCAAATGGTACTTTTTGAGAAGGACAAAGGTCCATTATGTTTTACCATTTTACGTCAATCTTAAAATAAGAACTAGGAAAATTTGCAGCTACTGGTATTTAAGCCATCTTT
Organism: Listronotus oregonensis; assembly: GCA_019359885.1. Taxonomy (NCBI): domain Eukaryota; kingdom Metazoa; phylum Arthropoda; class Insecta; order Coleoptera; family Curculionidae; genus Listronotus; species Listronotus oregonensis. The sequence goes on along the minus strand of JAHBCN010002804.1, from coordinate 58,959 downwards.
GTAGGATTTGTGCTGCAAATTTCCCCAAAATCTTTCCCGATTTAAGTTACCTTTGGTTTTGTGTAAATTTTGTTTTTGCGTTGCCTTTGGCTGTTTCGGAAAGAAATCTGCACTGCAGGACTTGTAGTTCACGTCGCAGGGATCGTGGAGAAAATACCCCTCATCTTGGGTAAGTTCTTCTTTTACTTTTTAACTGAGTATTTTCCCCTATAAAACGGTACATTAATAAAATTTATTTGGGTTTTCTTAAAGACGCGCTGGTGGTTCAGGGGATTTTTTATTATTTTTTTTATATATTACATCATGCGTTGGGCAAGTCGAATTTCGGTAAGAATTAATTATTAATTACCCTAATTACATCAATTTAAGGGGTTTGTTGTGGTCAATTCATTGCAAAAATCGCAGTTTTATTGAATTATTCTTTTTTGTTGTTTTTTTTTGACAGTTACGTTAACTGGCTACGCTAATTAGCGTTAAAGTTTTAATAAATCGCCGTTAGGGTGGCGTGGTGTTTAGATCATTTGTTTCTTTTAGTATTAATTAATTTTCTGGGGTTAAATTACCTTCTTTTGGTAATAAATTTTAATTACTAAGTTTTCTTGTCCCCAATTTTTCTTTTTTGAGACTTTTATTCAGGGTATAAGAATTTGGGGACTGTTGAGACCTTTTTTATTATTTAAAATTTGTCAATTTAGTAGGCCGGGGGGAGGCTTTTGTTATACTTAACAAAAATTAGTTATTTATTTTTTTTCCTTATTTAATTAGTTTTGGGCTTTTACCTACGATTAAATACAATCGTATGGATATATTACCTTTTATTTTACACTAGTTAAGTGGGTTGTTAATTAACTTTTGGTAGTTGTTTTTTTTTTTGGTGCCAATGGAAAAGGGCATAATTTTTTTTGTAAACTATTTACTGAAACAATTTTATTTTATGTTGTCACTTAATGGGATTGTTTATTATTTTATGATTGATTTAACGTTGCTTACTTAATAAGTTACTATTTTTGTTTGGGGAACTGAAGGTCCGAACCAAGCACCAGATTTAAAGTTTCTTTATATTAACTTTGTTTAATGAAACACATACAGTAAAAGGGTTGAGGGGAAATTTTTTTGGGATTTTTAAAGTCGCTTAATTATCTTACGTTTTATTGGGTTTTAATTAGTATTGAATTTTGTAGGGTTCTTCGGACGGGCCATTTTTTTTTCCATGGGCCATTAATTTTTTTGAAACAGTTTTCGCTTTGGTTTGGAGGGGCCATCAATTTGGTAGAAGTTTTTTTGGGAACGGGTCAGGAGGGGACCATCCCGGCTGGTTAATGTGTTGTTTGTTGTTTTGGACACCATCGCTCTTCACGGTGTAGTGGCTGGCACCCCCATCACTTGGAACCCACCAAAACAGGCAACATTAAAATTAACCCACTAACAATTTTTATTTATAACTTTTCAATTAAGAATTTAGGAGTCTACCTTTTTAATTTTTTTTTTACCACATTGTTTTTAAATTATTTGCGGCCTTTCCTTTTATTTTAATTGTAATATTTTGTTTTTTTTTTGGTAAATCTTCTGGTCATTAAATTATTATTAATTAAATAATTATAAGCGGTATTCCTATATATTTTTATATTTCATATATATTTTTTTTATTGTAGGCTTATTTTTATAAATTTATTCTTTTCATCTTACTATAGAAAATTTAACAGTTACCCAGCGCATTCACCATTTTATTTCGATTATGTATTTTTTTTGTTAACTTTTAAATTACAAATTTATAATAAATTCCATTAACTATTTGTTTTAAATATAGTGTTTTATTTCGCTCGCCTAGTGTCTCCTTTTTCTAATGTTAATATTGTTTAGTAAAATTTTTCTTGTCTTTGAGTGGTAGTAAAGTTGAACGAGAGTTCCCAATTAAACCTTGGAAGGTCTCTGCTAGGCCTGGCACCAAAAGCAGTGGCGCCCAGTTTAACCCCCCCTACTCTCCGGCAAATGAGTTAGGGCATTTTTGCAGGCTCTCTCTGCTACTCACCTTCAGCTTTACTGTACTTTTGCTATTTAATTGTTATTAATTTTATTTAAAAAAAAAAAATAATGTTTTTTTTTAAAGGCTGCCAACGGCCAAATAAAAGTTGGAAAAGTGTTTTTTTTTAGGCCAGAACACTTGGGCTAAAGCTACAGCGTGACAAATTGCAGATTTCTTTCCCGAAAAACGCAAAACAACCAAAATAAACACACAACTAAAGGTAACTTAAATCGGGAAAGATTTTTGGGAAATTTGCAGCACAAATCCTACAAAGATGGCTTGAATACCAGTAGCTGCAAATTTTCCTAGTTCTTGCGAAGATTGACGTGAAAGTGGTAAAACATGGCCGATGGCCCTTTGTCCTTCTCAAAAAGTACCAGTGGGCGCACGCACATCGCTGCTAATTCTAGGAATTTTCTCGCCCCCAGATTGGCAACATCGTTACAACATTTTGAGTTGCCTACCCACGCTGCCCAAATAACATTCCCTCGAACTTTCAAAAAAATATTCAAACAAAATTATACAACAATCCAGAATAATAAATGTTTACAATTTTAATGCAAAGAGGATAAAATACAAAGAACTTGTACAAAAGAGACTCTAGAGGCAAAGGAAACTGCGCTGGCCCTTGTGAACCCACGACAACTGTTGGGAATGGAAAATAAAAGTAAACAAACTAAGGTAAATACGGAAGGTAATGTAAACAACCCTACCTACATAGCCAATAAAAGCAAAACTGCTAAGGAAATGTAATTTCTAGACCAACCTACAAGCTGTCGAGGATTGTTGATAGGGAGAAAAACCATACCGAATACCTAGAGAAACAAAATTTGGTTACGAACCCCTGACAGTTTATCCTAAATACCAACGTTTTAAAGGTAAGTCCCTACTTAAATTAGAAAATATTGATTGGTACAAAGTGAATCTAACCTACTTAATAAACTTGGTTTAGTCAATAATAAAAGATGTACCTCAAAATTAATGTTGCATCGAACAAAATTAAGGCCAGTTATCGACTCAAGGTATCTTATGTTATTTTTTTAGTACACAATACTACGAGGGGTAAAAGCAACGTAAAGCATAAGGTAGGATACCAAATACGATAGAAAAACAGAAGTAACCCAGCAATTACAATCAAATTTGGAGCCCTTTGCCAAAAATAAACTGCAAAAAAAATGAAAACCGACCTGCATTAAGGTAAACAAACTAAATTATTAAAAACAAACCTAGGAATAAAAACTAACCGTGACAACCTCTTCTGGAATTGTTTGTTCTCGTTCTTTTAACAGTAGCCCGCTGAACATGTTTTATTATAAATCCTCTTTGCTTTTCAAGATTACCCAAATCCCAAAACGCTTTAAATATTGCAGATTTTTTGTCGTCATTATTCTTAACATGACATTTTAAAGTACAGTTACAAATTTGGCCAATATTCCTTGGAAACCTTTGCAGTCGAATCTTTCCACCTGCTACAACATATTCCACCCCTTTGTTCCTTTTTTCTTTTCTCTGGTCATATTTCCATAGTTTGGAATCACTTTTTCTTCTTCTTGTTTTTTTCTCTATTATGTTTAACGCTAAGTTATCGTGATTTTCATCAGTCTGTTGCTCCAACGCTATAGGCACCGTGCATTCTTCAGGTGTGTTGTCTTCGTTGTTGTTTTGTTCCTCTAAGATAATCTCTTCAACCACTTCTTCGTTTTCAGGCATTTTCTCGTCGTCAGTATACCCCTCTACAAAAAAAATATTAATACAAACCACCACAACAATTTAAATATTTTAAACATACCCTGCATTTTCAACAAATCATGAGGATCCATTCAAATAGCCTTATTCAAAAGTTGTACTAGAGTCACAATCACTGTCATCAGATCTGATCTCTGAAAAAAACATTTTTTTTTTAACAAAAAAAAATTGCCATTCTAAGAAGATTTAAAAGATTATCTAAAACTGTTTAATTTAAACCTAAAATTTTAAAAAAAACCTAGATTTTCTGCAACGCGCAACGTTGGCAGTGAACTATTACATTTGGGACAATCGGTGCCGGTGAAATAGGTTAAGTATAATAAGATTAAAATAAAAGGAATTAATTATTAATAAACCTACCTTGATCATGGGGATTTCTGGATTGTATGAGGAACTGCAACTTTTTTTGCCATTTCAACCATTTTTTCCCACGAGAAGACATTTTTTAATTAAACTATAATCTAAATACGATTATTGCACTTTTTTGATTAATGACGGAACCAATTTAAACTGTGCTGGTCACAGCTGACAGCGTTGTCAGATGCGCGAATACTTTTGATGTGCGAATATTTATTTTTTTTGGTAGAAAGAATCTTATCAAATGTTATATACCACAGTTTAACATAGTAATAATTATTACACACAATAAACAGTATAATTACCCAGTAATAATAACTGAATATTTTTGTTATAAAATTAACACTTAGGTAGGTATTTAATAAATGCTGCCTTATTAAAAATTAATCATGTCACCACTAATACGATAAAAACACAAAATTAAGTTTGCTATTACATACATTATGGAAGATAGGTACCAAAAATGGTTCATACGCCTTTATAGCAGAATCCCATGATTGGGCTTACGCCTTATGATTTTGTGTTTTTGAGCCAAAATTAATTACAAATACAACACCGAATTTCAATATTTAACTAATAAGCAAAATTTTACGCATTGGCCCTTGCCTTTTTATTGCTAATTGGGTTTACGCCTTTGGCGTAAAGCAATGGTTGGCGTTTACGCCTAAATAATTTTCTGTTATTTGGTAAAATACGTTAAAAACTATTATACAAATTTACTATATTACAAATTTAGTTAACTAATAAACTGTTTGCATTTTATAAAAAATGAAAATTTTACATATTTACCTAAAAAATGATTTATATTGCCTATGTGGCATGCCGATACTTGTAAGATTAGCGATTACGTCTTTATAATTTAGTGTTTTTTGACCAAAATGTACTACATATTCACAAACCGTTTGGTCAAAAGATGCGCCATACTATTAGGTATCGTTTTATGAAAAAAGTGATTTTGGCCAAAAGTGGCGTATACCCCCATAGCGTGAGACCCTCGAAAAAAAAAAATATATATATATATATATATATATATATATATATATATATATATATATATATATATATATATATATATATATATATATATATATATATATATATATATATATATATATATATATATATATATATATATATATTATGATTTACATTTTAAACTAAACTTTTACTTTTAACAGTATGTAAATCTTACGTAAATAAATTTTTAAAATTTTTTATATACTTTTAACCACCAGTCATCTCTGTCTAATATATTTATTAGTTTCATGGTCAGCTATTCATCAGACACTCTATTTATTAAAAGCGGCAAACAGCAACTTGACTAATTTATTTTTTTTAAGAAATATAATATACCTTTATATTACCAGCAGACGCCAGTTAACATAATTTAAGTTTTTTTTTAATGTAAAATATATTTAGTTAATTGCTACTTATGACAAAATATGTATTAGTGGAAATGGAATTAAACAAATGCGCCTTTCACAGATTAGTAATAAATCAAAATAAACACAAACAACTTTTCATATTTTTAAAATATTCTTTGTTAACAGGCAGTTGCGGGTTCTAAGTTTGCCAAAAACACTGATGGCTTTGACATTGGTAGCAGTTCAAATGTACGAGTAATAAATTCAGTTGTATATAATCAAGATGACTGTGTCGCTGTAAATGGAGGACATGACTACGTCTTTGATAACCTGTTTTGTAATGGATCCCATGGATTTAGCTTTTCTGTAAGTAATATTAAAAAACTTTTTAAAAAATAACCAATATTATATAATAACAAAAAAACCAAAAATATAAAAATACTTATTAAAGTATCAAGGGTATTATAAGGATAATAACGCCTGAGGTCGATGGTGTGTTTCCCGAGGGCCTTTGGTCGTTATTATCCTTAATACCCGTGGTGCCTTCAACGTTTAATGTCAAAATAAATATTCTTTATATGAGAAAAATTTGAATGAATTTTTAATGTATTCGTTTAAACCAAATTAAGTACTAGCATTTACTTGAAAAAATTTTCGAAACGTAGTTGTGGTAACCATGGTTATAAGATATTTGTCAATAAGACAGCACATAAAAAGTAATTTTGCGATTGAGGCATAAAAATGTCCGAAGTAGTGGAAATACCCATCTCCCCAAGATATTTTAGTGAAAGCTGCTAAAGCTGAGCATGCGCTTGTGCCAGAAAACTAGGGCTGGTTTACGGGGACAGAATATTTCCATTTTGAGGCCTGGCTGGACGAAACACTGCGTGCACCGTGTGGACGAAACCGTTTTGATGGGGTTATTTTTAAGATTTGTCAGAGTCACATTCTCCAAATTTCCCTTTTGGGCAAAGTTTTTAATGTTACGTAAAGAATTAACTAGTTCATAAGAAGATAAGAAGTAATGAAAAGTTTATTTCTCTGCAACAGTTCCTAAAGCAACTTGGGAGAAATTATCAGCCTAAAAAGTCGAAGGTTCTGACTCGCGAATAAGTTAAACCTTTTTTGAAAGAAGCGCCGATTGAAAAATAATTGGCAGATAAAGTTGCATTAGTGATAGGTGGATTCGGAGCTTGAGACGAGCTTGTGAAAATGAAGCTTTCCGATGTGCGTGATATGAGTCAGCATATATTTATTGACATTCCACAAAGTAAAAATGGGCAAGCAAGGAGCTTTTTAGTTATTGATGACAGTGAAATGTGCGCAACAAAGTTAATGCTACATATTTGGGTTTACCTGATACTAAGGCGTACACTGGTCATTGTTATAGACGTACAGCGGCAACAATTCATTCTGATGCGGGAGGTAGTTCCGAGAGCTTAATGAGGTTAAGGGGCTGGAAGAGTTCTTCGGTAGCACGAGGGTACGTGGATGATAGTGAATGCTCCAAATTGGCTAATGCTTCCCTTGTAGTTGGGAAAAGTATTACTTTAAGTAACACAGCAACTGAGGTGGGGTATGGAAATAAATTTATAACATAATGGTTAATAAAATAGGGAAGCATCCCTTCCTGACAGTTGACAAATTACCTTTGTGTCAAAGAGAAATAAGATATTCACATTTGTAAAGATAGTTATATTATATTTATTAAATATTACAAAGACGTATTGGGGTGAAGCTATTTAATATCATTTTTAAGGCAAAACCTTCTACTAAAAAGAAACTACACAAAAAAAAAATAAAAAATACAATGTTATTATGTATATGTAGTTAATTTATAGAAAAAAATATTTGTAGCTTTCACCAGATTTTTTTAAATTAATTAATAATATATTTTTTTTTTATAATAAAGTAAAATATTGTTTTTTATATAAGCTTATAAAGTAATATGTTTTTCCCTATTTCTCCTTATTATCAAATTTTAATTAAAGTATTTTTAAAGTCCAGCATCTGGTCACTAAATTTATTTTTTTTTTTATTTAAAATATTTTATTTATTTTTTAGGTTAAAAATGGCGATGTCTATAATGTCGAGTTCAGAAATTCTCATATAGAGTATTCTAATAATGCAATTCACATCAAAACACACAATGATGGTGAGGCCGGATCGATTCGCAATGTTCTTTACAGCAATATTACTTTCACAGGTAATAAGAAATGTACAAATAATAATGATTAGTTATATTTCAAAAGTAAATACTGCAGAGAGTATGGGTAATAGAAAAAACTTTTGATGTTGTGGGTAAAACAAAATATAACGAGACTTTTTTAAACTTTTTTAAATGAAACACCTTGTATATTATACGCTACGAAGATATTTTTTTATGATTTTTTATGTATATATATATATATATATATATATATATATATATATATATATATATATATATATATATATATATATATATATATATATATATTTTAATATTATATATATATATATATATTATATATATATATATATATATATATATATATATATATATATATATATATATATATATATATATATATATATATATTTATATATCGTCGCCCTAGTGGTGAAAGGTTCTAATCCACTGAAGCTAAGTTTTGAGTAAATTGCATTTAAAATTTTGGTTTTTAGTAAAATATGCTTTTTAATTTGTTAGAAAAATATTTATTTAAATTTAAACGTTTTAACTTTACTACATTAATGTTTAATACATAACAAAAATATTTGATTGAAAAAAAACATAGTTTTTGCTATAATAATATAATTATGTGGTTTAGGACTTTTCACTTATTAAATTCTTAAACCTAAATTTGTAACTTTGGAACTTGGAACTCTTATGGCGGGTTGCACAAAAGTTAACATCAGTCTAGATTGTTTAACAAAATGTTAGATTTTGACAGGTTGCCTACTTAAACCACTGAATAACACTGTCACAACGTTTTGTTAAACATTCTAAAGCGTTGTTAACTTTTGTGCAACCTGCCATTAAGCTTATTAACTTGCCATTGAACTAAATTAAACACAAAATTCCTTAAGTTAAATAGTATCCTAATCATCTGAAGAGCTTAAGGCGACTTCCTTCGTAGATCTTAAATTTTTATAAAATGGATGGTTAGCTACAGGACAGGAGCTTCATAGTTGAAGCAGACTTTGATATGTATTTTTCTCTATACACAAAGTCCTTTTATAAAGCAGATCAACATTACCCATTAACCCGCTAGCAGCCCTTGTGGAGATCTTTTTATTAAGAATATATTTAAATTCTTAATCGAAAAGTTTTTATTTATAAAATATTTGGGTAGGATATGCCTTTATATACTGTAGCCATTTTATTTTTAGCCAATTGGCTGTTTCTCCTTTTTCATTTTTGTTTTGATTTTTAATGACCACCGAGAAAAGATGTTTAAAATTTAAAAAGTGATCAAAGTTAAGTTCAACTACTGTAAAAAAAGTTTTTTTTATTTTTGCCGTCTTTGTAGTTGCATACCAACCCTTAAGCGTAAAAATATCAACTTTGTTGCCCCTAGTCTGAATGCTAGAATAAACGCCATTCCGAAACTGCTTTAAAAACATTCAGCATTGATACAATTTCTGTTTTCCCAGATACGTTCTCAGAATAAAAAATAATTTCTTTTACAAAGGGATTAAGATTTCGCAAAACATGTCACAAGCAGATTGCAATTTCTGAGGATCCTACACCTTCATGCCACATAAAATTAACGGCTTTAGAAGTTGCCAGGTTGTAAACAGTAAAGTTGAAAGTCTTTAACTTTTGAGCCTAATATTTTATTTTATTTATCAACATTGAGGAATGCTGTTTTTTCTATGTGCATTGTATAGAAGGCAAAGCTGTTATTTACTCTAAATCGTTCTTTGTCATCTTTTTTATGGTCCCTAGCATCTTGTTTTCTTATAAGATGCAATTATACTGCTCTTGTAGTGATAACTTTTCTGGTTCTCTCAAAGAACAAATCGTACTAAAATTTTTTTGGACGATAAAATCCAAGGTTAAATTCAGTAGCAAAAACATTTCTGTAAAAGCCAAATTTTTCGGAAACAATATTTTTATCTTGGCAAGAAAGCTTGTAGTCTTCATACAACCATTTTTAAGAAAGATTGGAGGGCAAATATTTTTTTTGGTAGTGCTTCGACTGAAATGCGACGAAACTACAGGAATCAATTTGAGGAGGACTTTTATTACCACGCAAGTCTGGTTTAATCGTTTCTGTTATAGAAAGCTTACTAAATGCGGTTCTAACTGTTCTACTAGAAATGTTAAGGGTAAAAAAACTTGACAAACTTGACGTGTGACTTGATTTGATGTTAAATTGTAAACAAATGTCTTAGATCGTCTGTCATTGTTTTCACTATAACACTATTTTTTTAAATCCTTGTAAAATTTTGGGACATTTAAAAGACAATAAACAAAATCTACAAAAGATTTTGTGGATTTCAGTTTACCTTTCTGTGTTTTTTTTTTTCTTCAAATTTTTAATTTTTTTTTTGCTCATTCCTCTTCATGAGTTTATCTTTTTTCTTCTTAGAGTAAGTTTTTAGCCAAATTTTCTTGAAACTTACTTAAAATGGGTTCATTTAAAATAGAAATGGAGGTTTTCCCGGGGATTTTCTTATCGCTGTTTTGTGTTAATTATTCCCAAATAATTAAAAATATCTGTTCGGTTTTCCTGTTTTTAAAATTTATATCAGAAAATGACAGTATGATGTTAGAATTTAATTGACGCCCTCAATTTCGTGAATTCACAGAATGATTTGTTATTATGTATCCTTACCAGGTAATGGCCCCGGGGGGGTTAATCTAGAAAAAGTCATGTTATCTTCATCACTAAATTGTATTCGTTGCTTTTCTGGTTTGGGTGCTAGCTAAAATATTAATTTTCTTCTTGCACTATGTTTAAATTGAGAGACGCATTTACTCATTAACAGTCAGTTAATGACTGTTTAATTCTTTTACTAATCCGGATAATGACAGGATTCATAACTTGCAAAATGGGGATTAGAACTATTTACTACCACTAAACTACTTTCGCGGAAAGAATTGAATAGTAGTAAAAAGTGCTAAGCCGCTTAGGACTTTTTACCATGATAGATTTGTGGCTTAAACCTTTTAGCAAATATATTGTAACAAGGTAAAGTAATGATGAGTGGCTCAAATCTATTCACCAGTATGAAATTTAAACATTTTAAAGTATGTTAACAGTCACAACTCAAAAATTACAATTTTGTGGATTAGGACCATTCACCACTAGGGCGACGATATATATATATATATATATATATATATATATATATATATATATATATATATATATATATATATATATAATATTTTATTTTTAATATTTTATAAAAATTTTATTTTTAAAATTATACATATTTTTAATATATATATATATTTTTATATATATATATATATATATATTTTATATATATAAAATATATATACATAAAATATATTTTTATTATATTTTTATTTTTATTTTAATATATATATATATATATATATTTTTATATATATATATATATATATATATATATATATATATATATATATATATATATATATATATATATATATATATATATATATTTATATATACATTGGTAATATTTAAATAGGCTATTTTTAAATTTTAAGAAGCCTAAATCATAAATAAATTGCAAAAAAGTTTTATAATAATATTAGGTTTGGTTAGGTTAGACTTAAAGTGAGTGGACTTTTTACGCCCTCCACTGCGACCGCTCGGTCTATTATGGCTCACACCTTTTTGTATTTCTTCCAATAAGATTCGACTTCCAAAACATATCAGATTGGAGCACAAATGTGTTCTGATTTTTCTGTGTCCCCCGTCTCCTGAGAGCATGACGAGCAGACGATTTGGGGTTCAGCATGCCCCTCCCGGCCCAGTAACGTGGGTAGCTACCATGTCCTTATTACAGAAGCAAGGGTTTCCCCCTGACGCAGCATTCTCCATACCTCTGAAACGGATTTATCCGTTTCGGTCAGCGCACCTTTTTCACTTTTTTTTTCCCATGAAAGCGGTTCTGTCCGCTTGTTTGAAAGTAATAGTCTACCACGGCAGAGCCCCGCTTTACCGCAGTAAGGCTAGTTACCTGAGAGGTCGCCCTGTATCTCAGAGGGGGACGTTGGAGACACCTGTTTAAAGCACAGGATGTCATTTACTTATCAGCACGGTATGCTAACACCTTGAGTTGCCTTTTGTTTATCTTAGCTTCGGGTCCGTTCTAAACGGGGTCCGAAGATCCCCATACATTCCCCACCAATTTGGGACACACTGTATATTTGAAACCAGAAAAAAAAACTTTCGTCGTAGCGCATAATATAGGTGGCATCTGGAGCCTTTATTTTTGGAAATAGAAAAAAATGTTTTATAAAAATTGTAGTTTTTTTTTTTTCAAACAATTTAAAAGTTTAAGTTGCCTATATTTTTCCTTTTTTTATTGCGATAATTTTTTATTGATAATTTTAAAAGATAATATGAAAAAAAAAACTATAATCTTTACTTTTAAGGCTTCAGATGCAACGTAAATATAATCAAAGACCCTGTTTAGCTCTTGACAGGAGCTAATAAAAAAATTGTCATTTTTTTATTAGCTCATATAAATGTATTAACATTTAAAAGGTGGAATATAATAAACCTTAAACTAATCATAAAGACATTTTAATTAAAGTTTATGGATGAAATGCTAACTGTTACTGTCTTTATTTTAGACATTGACAGATATGCAATATCTATTCAAGAAAATTATCCAAGTGGCGCAGCAAAAGCCAATATTCCCATAACCAACTTAACTTTAACTAATATACAAGGATCTATGACAGGCAGCAAGAGTATGGCACAACAAATAGTTTGTGCCAAAAATGGATGCTCAGACTGGAAATTCAGTGGTATAAATATTGGTGGTGCTAAGAATAAAAACCAGTGCGAAAATGTACCAAGTGGAATATCTTGTTAATAAATAAAAATAAAGTATTTATTTTTGTAAAAAGTCTACACATCTTTAGTTTTCTATATAAAACCTAAAACTGACTTGCTTATGCTAGTATATCCTAAAAAAATTATTAAACATTGGTAAAAAATTTAATAAAAAAAAAGATAAATTTAAAAAAAAAACCCAAAAACAAAAACAAAATTTTATTTTTTTAATTAAAAATTTTAGTGATCTTGGGGAAATGCGATATATTATCTATATAATAAAACCCTTTTGCCTGTTATATTTTTTTTAAAATATGACGAAATCAAACTGTTTTTTGGTGACAATGGAAAAAATTGGGGAAGCGTTTAGAATTGGTCACTTTTTGGGATGTGAAATCAACATAAAATTTTTTGGAGTTGTCAAATGTTTTTCAGAATTTATATAAAAGAGAATATTTTTTAAAAAAAATAAAAAATGTCAATTTTTCGAAAATATATAAAAAATCCGAAAATTTATATTTAAAAAAAATTAAATTATTTGTCTTTAAACGTAGAATATTAAGCAACCCACCAGAAAGAAATGCATTTTAGTGACGAAAAGCTTAAAAAATACCCTTTTTTATTTTTAAAATAAAAATTAACACCGATATGATTTTTTCGAACTTTTCTTAAAAAAATTATAAATCCATCGTAAAATAGATCAAAATAAAAAAAAACATGGCAGCATCTTAATTTTTCGATTTTATGCAAAAATAGGGGGGCCCAAAGATTCAAAGCAATTACCAAAATTTATACAAAAAAATAAGACCCAAAAACATATATATATATATATATATATATATAATATATATATATATATAATATATATATATATATATATATATATATATATATATATATATATATATATATATATATATATATATATATATATATATATATATATATATTATATATAAAAAAAAAAAAAACTTTCGTCGTAGCGCATAATATAGGTGGCATCTGGAGCCTTTATTTTTGGAAATAGAAAAAAATGTTTTATATAAAAATTGTAGTTTTTTTTTTTCATTTTCGATCAATTTAAAAAAGTTTAAGTTGCCTATATTTTTCCTTTTTTTATTGCGATAATTTTTTATTGATAATTTTAAAAGATAATATGAAAAAAAAAAACTATAATCTTTACTTTTAAGGCTTCAGATGAAACGTAAATATAATCAAAGACCCTGTTTAGCTCTTGACAGGAGCTAATAAAAAAATTGTCATTTTTTTATTAGCTTATATAAATGTATTATCATTTAAAAAGGGGGTGGAATATAAAAAACCTTAAACTAATCATAAAGACTTTTTAATTAAATTTTTTGGGATAAAATTAACTGTTACTGTTTTTTTTTTTACTGACAGATATGCACATCTATTCAAGAAAATTATCCAAGTGGCGAGAAAAGAATTTTCCCCATAACCAATTTTAACTTTAACT
>JAHBCN010002804.1:0-42500 GCA_019359885.1 Listronotus oregonensis | reverse complement strand
TTTTTTAACTGAACTTTTTATATCGATTATTTGAAAAATTTAAACATACTTTAAAATCGATAGATGCTTAGGATAAAAATATTAAGATGGCGCTAAAAAAACGTATGGAATCGGCAATCATCGATTACTTTAAAGATTCAGGCTATATGATTTTTCGCAATACTTATTTTCAATAGAATAAAACTAAAAGAGTTAAATTATTTTTATTTATTTAATATTATGTTTTAAATTTTTATATTTCTGAAGGAAAATATCTTTTCATTTATTTTTGGTTTAAGTTTATCAAAAATAAAACAATTTTTCAAAATATGAAATAGTAAAACAAAAAAATTTAAAAAACCCATTAATAAGAAAAGTAATATAAAATATAATCGAACGATTAGTAATAAAAACAATATAACACAAAGGTCCCATCATTTTACCCATTTAACGTAATAAAGCACTTAGGCAGTAACTACACATTTGGTTAAATCATCAGTAATATTAGTTTGTTAAATATTTTTACCACACCCCCCCAATTATTATCATTCCAGAAATTGCGTAGTTTCAATTTCTACTTTCCAAATAAATGTGTTTTTTTGCGACTTAAGTAATAAATTTTATGCTTTTACTATATATAATAATATAATATACAGTGTGTCCCAATTGGGAATGTATGGATCTTGGAAACCACGATAGATGGAAAATCGGTTAAATGGGGAAAGTTTTGACAATTTTGTTACTAAGCTAATCCCCCCTTTACTAGTGGTTTTATCTAGAGAAATCTCTGAAACACCTGAAAATATCCCTTTTCGAAAATCGGCCATATTTTTTATAAATGAAAATTTTTCAAATCTGTAAACATTTCTTCAGAGCAACTTTTTTGTAGAATATGACCGAGTAGTCAATTGTTATTTTTAACGTTTCGGGTTTTTAGAATCATCATCTTTATTTTTTTATAAGGCGCCATATTGATTTTTACGCAGCCAAATAGTGCTTTTTTTCTGATAACAATGTATAACATGTTATAATTTAAGAGTTTATAACCCTATTTAAAAAACAAATATTTTTTTCATTGGCCTTATTCCTGCGAAGTCATTTTTTTTTTGTAAACAAAATATTAGTAATTGACAAAATAAGCTGACCAGATATTTTACAGAAAGGGGTTCGCGAACGCCAAACGTTAATACCGTGTTACAACAAATGTAATGGCGCCATATGAAAGTAAAGTTGATGAATTATCATCAACTTTACTTTTTATATGGGCGCCATATTGATTTTTCGAGCCAAATAGTGCTTTTTATTCTTATTTCAACAATGTATAACATGTTATAGTTTAGGTTATAACCTCATCCATTTCAAAAAACAAATATTTTCGCTGTAACTCGGGTACGTTATTATAATTTTTTCAACTTTGTAAAATGGTTAATTATTTGAAGAAAAGACTTGATATTTTGCAACGTTATTTCTAAAGCAATAGAAATGTTAATAAAGCTGCGAAACGTATTTCTGATAATATTCCTGGAAAGGCAGCATCCTAAACTAACATACTTTCGAAAACTGGTTACAAATTTGTTTAAATTCGAAGTTTTAAAAACTACGATCTAAGAAGTACGTTTAAAGAAAATTAATAACGAGATACTGCAGTTAACCAACATTTGAAAGAAAATCCAACATCTTCAGCCAGGGATGATAGATAATTCCACATACCTAGGTCAACCGTTCATAGGTAGTTAGGACTATTTAAAAAATGTTAATATATTGAGAAATATGGACAACATTTTGAATTTTAGGTCGTTAATTTACATCTTCATTTTAGTAGGAATATTAGTTTTAGCTCACTTTTCATTGTTTTTGTTTTCACTTGTTTCAATTAAATTGTCCGTGCAATTTTTGTTGTAACACGGCATTAACGCTATAGCTATATTCGCAAACCCATTTCTGTAAAATATCTGTTCAGCTTATCTATTTTGCCAATTACTAATATTTTATTGTTACAAAAAAATGACGTTCGCCGAAATCAAGGCCAAATGAGAAAATATTTGTTTTTTGAAATAAATGAGGTTATAAATTCTTAAATTATAACATGTTATACATTGTTAAAATCAGAATAAAAGCACTATTTATCTGCGTAAAAATCCAATATGTCGTCCATATGAAAAAATAAAGTTGATGATTACTCTAAAAACCCGAAACGTAGAAAATAAAAATTGACTACTCGGTCATATTCTACAAAAAAAGTTGCCGTGAAGAAGTTTTTACAGATTTAAAAAATTTTCACTTATAAAAAAAATACGGCCGATTTTCAAAAATGCATTTTTTAGGTTTTTTCAAAATTTCTCAAAAACCTGAATAGAGAAAACCACGTAGTAAACGGGATTAACCTACTAACATAATTCTCCAAAACTTTCCCCATTTAACCGATCTTCTATCTATCGTGGTTTCCAAGATCCCCATACATTCCCCACCAATTTGGGACACACTGTATATATATTATTATATATAGTATTAGCATAAAATTATTACTTAAGTCGCTAAGAAAAACACGATTTATTTGAAAGTAGCAGTCTGAAGACGTAACGCTAATTTCTGAATGATAATAATTGTGTAGATTGTGGTAAAAATATTTAACAAACTAATATTACTGATGATTTAACCAAATGTGTAGTTACTGCCCTAAAGTGCCTATTACGATTAAATGGGTGAAATGATGAGACCTGCTTTGTGTTATATTGTGTTATTACTTACAATCGTTCGATTATATTTTATATTACTTTATTAATAGGTTTTTAAATGTTTTTGTTTTTAGAGTAATCATCAACTTTATTTTTTCATATGGACGCCATATTGGATTTTTACGCAGATAAATAGTGCTTTTTATTCTGATTTTAACAATGTATAACATGTTATAATTTAAGAATTTATAACCTCATTTATTTCAAAAAACAAATATTTTCTCAGTTGGCCTTGATTTCGGCGAACGTCATTTTTTTTGTAAACAATAAAATATTAGTAATTGGCAAAATAGATAAGCTGAACAGATATTTTACAGAAATGGGTTTGGCGAACATAGCTATAGCGTTAATGCCGTGTTACAACAAAATTGCACGGAACAATTTAATTGAAACAAGTGAAAACAAAAACAATGAAAAGTGGCTAAAACTAATATTCCTACTAAAATGAAGATGTAAATTAACGACCTAAAATTCAAAATGTTGTCCATATTTCTCAATATATTAACGATATTTTTTTAAATAGTCCTAACTACCCTATGAACGGTTGACCTAGGTATGTGGAATTATCTATCAACATCCCTGGCTGAAGATGTTGGATTTTCTTTAAAATGTTGGTTAACTGCAGTATCTCGTTATTAATTTTCTTTAAACGTACTTCTTAGATCGTAGTTTTTTAAAACTTCCGAATTTAAACAAATTTGTAACCAGTTTTCGAAAGTATGTTAGTTTAGGATGCTGCCTTTCAGGAATATTGTCGAAATACGTTTTCGCAGCTTTATTAACATTTCTATTGCTTTAGAAATAACGTTGCAAAATATCAAGTCTTTTCTTCAAATAATTAACCATTTTACAAAGTTGAAAAAATTATAATAACGTACCCGAGTTACAGCGAAAATATTTGTTTTTTGAAATGGATGAGGTTATAAACTCCTAAACTATAACATGTTATACATTGTTGAAATAAGAATAAAAAGCACTATTTGGCTGCGAAAAAATAATATGGCGCCATAGTAAAAGTAAAGTTGATGATAATTCATCAACTTTACTTTCTCATATGGGCGCCATTACATTTTGTTGTAACACGGTATTAACGTTGTAGCTTTGTTCGCGAACCCCTTTCTGTAAAATATCTGGTCAGCTTATCTATTTTGCCAATTACTAATATTTTATTGTTTACAAAAAATAAATGACGTTCGCCGGAATCAAGGCCAACTGAGAAAATATTTGTTTTTTGAAATAAATGAGGTTATAAACTCTTAAATTATAACATGTTATACATTGTTGAAATCAGAATAAAAAGCACTATTTGGCTGCGTAAAAATCCAATATGGCGCCCATATCAAAAAATAAAGATGATGATTCTAAAAACCCGAAACGTTAAAAATAACAATTGACTACTCGGTCATATTCTACAAAAAAAGTTGCTCTGAAGAAATGTTTACAGATTTGAAAAATTTTCATTTATAAAAAAAATATGGCCGATTTTCGAAAATGGATGTTTCAGGTGTTTTCAGAATTTCTCATAGATAAAACCACGTAGTAAACGGGATTAGCTTAGTAACAAAATTGTCCAAAACTTTCCCCATTTAACCGATTTTCCATCTATCGTGGTTTCCAAGATCCCCATACATTCCCCACCAATTTGGGACACACTGTATATTATATTATTATATATATAGTATTAAAGCATAAAATTTATTACTTAAGTCGCTAAGAAAAACACGATTTATTTGGAAAGTAGCAGTCTGAAGACGTAACGCTAATTTCTGGAATGATAATAATTGTGTAGATTGTGGTAAAAATATTTAACAAACTAATATTACTGATGATTTAACCAAATGTGTAGTTACTGCCCTAAAGTGCCTTTATTACGATTAAATGGGTGAAATGATGAGACCTGCTTTGTGTTATATTGTGTTATTACTTACAATCGTTCGATTATATTTTATATTACTTTACTTATTAATAGGTTTTTAAATGTTTTTGTTTTTACTATTTCTATATTTTGAAAAATTGTTTTATTTTTTGATAAACTTAAACCAAAAATAAATAGACAAATATATTTTCCTTCAGAAATATAAAAACTTAAACATAATATTAAATAAATAAAAAACTAATTTAACTCTTTTAGTTTTATTCTATTGAAAATAAGTATTGCGAAAAATCATATAGCCTGAATCTCTTAAAAGTAATCGATGATTGCCGTGATTCCATACGTTTGTTTTTAGCGCCATCTTAATATTTGTATCCTAAGCGCATCTATCGATTTTAAAGTATGTTTAAATTTTTCCAAATAATCGATATAAAAAGTTCAGTTAAAAAAGAAATCTATACTAAAAAATCAATTCCCAGAACACATTTCAATATTGCCCAGGAGAGTCAGTACTATAGCTATTATTATATTACCTGATGCCTCATTTTTCGTTTTTTTTTTTTAAATTAATACGCACCAGATATAACATTTATTTTCGGAAGTTGCTTTGTTATATTGAGTGTATAAAGTTTATTTTAAAATGTAAACTTTTTGTCCTAAAAATTCCTGCAATTTATTATCAGTAAGTTTTCAATTTAAAAACACTACGTATACAGCATTTTTTTACTGTTTTTTAACAAAACAGTACGTAGTTTTTTAAAAAAGAAAATTTTGGACAATTATTATTTTTTTATTTATTAGGAAACGATCGTAAGAAAAAATGTAATTGTTTTCTTTTTTAACTAATAAAGTTTACTTTAAAAATATATGTATATTATGATTAACGCGTCATTGTTTTAAATCTGCAATTATTTTGCGAAAATTAAAATGACACATGGAATAAAAGATTATTTTTTAAAAGGATAAACGGCTTCTCTGTAGATATTAGCTTTAGTTTTCCAAATATGACATATGTGCACTTAAGTAGAAATACTCTTAAAAACTTACCGCGAAAATAAATGTAATTTTTAAAAGTAGCTAAAAATGATTTTTTTAATGATTGTCTGAAAGTAATCTGCCATTACATGCATGTCTCATCTACCCTTATATCGTTCCTTCATAGTACAAATTCCTTGTTTATCACTAAAGTGACCAAGATTTTTTGGAAAATGGTCTGGATGAGAGTTTAAATAATGGAGCTTAACAATCGTTCTGCAACCAAAATCTTTCAGACAGCATAGCATATGTTAAGTAGTCTTTGTAGTTTGATGCCTTAGTATTACCAAAAAAAATTTTCATTACTGACACAAATGCTTTCCATGCATTAGACTTGGTTTCATTTATTTTTCTAATAAAATTTTTATCATTAACCAGCAATCCTATTTGGGATCCATCAAATATTCCAGCTTTTAATTTTTCTGTACATAGGCCAGTGATATTCTGTGCAATATGCTCAAAACATTCACCGTTTGTATCAAGCGCTTTAAGAAACTGCTTTATAATTCCAAGTTTTATATGCAATGGTGGCAAAATAATGCGATCTTTATTAACAAGAGCAGGATGTATTATATTTTGCTTTTCAGGGACGATTTTTTTTTTAGTAGGCCACTCTTTTCAAGTCCAATTGTGGTTTCTATCCCTGCTATTCCATAGACGAATAAAATACGGATATTTTGTAAATCCACTTTGCTGTCCCAGAACAAAATTTACCATTTTTAAATCCACACATCTTTTGCAGTTATGTTCTTTGATTTTTCTTTAGTAATGGAATAATGCAGTTAAAAATTAAATTATTCAAAATTGGACAATAGAGTTTTACATAGCATCGTATATAAAAATTATTAAAGTTGGCATTTATTAATGAATTCTGACAACCGTTGTTGATGCTGGTTGGGTACGGAATGTTTACAGGCACCAAAGACTGAGAATGCGGTTTTTTCTTTTCAATCCCCCTCAACTACGGAGAATGCTTGAACTGTGGAAGGAATTGGTTTTTCAAGTTTTTTAAATTGTACAATTAATATAAATGTTAGTAAAGAAAAAAACGTTGATATTTCCTTTCAAAATTTGACATTACACACAGAAAACGCTTTCGTAGTATGAATGGGATACACATTGAGTCAATGGGGTACTGTATTTGCAATACCTGAATGATATTTGTGATTAAATAAATGAATATCTTACTTTAATTTGTGCATATCTCACTGAAATTAGCTTAAACATAAGAATCATTGAAGTAAATTGTGATCTTATTTAAACATTATCAAAACGTAATTAAACTAACATAAGAAATTATTGAATTTCATTGATTTGGTTTTTTATTAATGGCTATGTTAAATGCAATGAAAAGTCCGATTCATTAGGATAGGTATAATCTGGAGTAAATAGTAGTTACATTAATATGAACTCTATTAAAAATAAATCTATTTTTTTTGTGACAAAAATTATTAGTATTTATCTTAAAGTAGAGTCTCATTAAAAGAACCTTAACCCACAATTGATTTTATTTGATGTAGTATCTATTGTAATAAAATACTCTAAGTGTATAAATACGAGTGTTTTATTGACTAAATATTAATTTGTACATTTAATGGGGTTTTAAAATCGAATTCCGAAAACTGTTTCTGAAAGTCTTGCGTCCAAAGGTTTTCCGCCCCAAAAAATGAACTTATGTTCTGTTTTCGGTAGGGACAATTATGTACTCATTGGTGACGTCGTCTTAGGAAGTTGCTGAGCTTGTAGATGTCAAGGGAGTTGCTACCTAAGGTTTCCATTACTACTTTATGGTTCTGGAGCCTTTGCCACAGAATAAGGGATCTCTGTCACAGTAAACGGGGTCTCTGCTACAGTGCAGGGAGTCTTGGCTACATGAAGGTCCTAAAACGAAATATAATTTTTAAGCTGTTTGATTAGGACCAACATTAGCCTCATCAAACAAGTTTTTAAAAATAAATTGGACCATCCTGTATAATAAGTAAAACACTTATCGTTAAACCAAATGTTAATTCATCAGCAGGTAGCTCTAAAAGCACATGTATCGAGATCTGATGTATTTTTTCTCCTCCTGAATGTATTTTTCTAAACAATCCTTAAAATGCATTTGCAAGTCCCTTGATGGAATTACAATGTCTAATTCTTTCTCATTTAAATTTATCCCTCTATCTGAAAATAGAACAATTACATGAAAAAATCCTTGCACCACATGGGAAACTTAACTTTTTTAGTATTGATATCCAAAAAAAGAAGTTTCTTGATGGTAACAGTAAGTACTTGTCTTTACCCTAACCCAGCTCATCCATCAAAATAAAGGCTTTTTTTAATAAAAGTAGAAAAAACCCCTATTTCTAAAAATTTATATACAAATATATCAATAGGAAAAATCGTTTAGATAGCCATCGAGATAGCCAGATTGTCGCCATGATAAATTTTCGTTATTCTATACAACAAAACATAGGAAAAAATATCGTATAATTTAACTTACCTGCAAATACTTGTATCAAGGACTTCAACCCCCAGGAAGCCAGCCAAGTTATTCATTATATTAATAGGTATACTTACTAAAGACAGAATAATTAGGACCTGTCTGTCCGGTAGCGTAGTGGTCAGAGCCTCGGCTCGCCGCGCCGGCGATCCGGGTTCGAATCCCAGCCCCGCCGGGCAGACATATTTAGGTAGTAGTTATTTTAAAATAACGCCCGTGGTGGCACTACCGCGTTGTCTTAAAGGTGCTGTGAAATGCAATATTTGCCTGTTTCAGTGCTTGGGCAGCGTTGACGGAACTGGGGCATAAAAGATAGGTTAAACATCGGAAAACCCGGCACTCACGGTACTCTGGTATTTAGGAGTATATATGTATATGTATATGTCTAATATAGTATATATGTATATGCAAATCCTTCGTGAGTTGTCACAAAGATAAAAAAAAAACCTATACAAGCATTGACTTTAACCATTGAATTAAACCCTGAACTTGTTGTCGTTCAGTTCAGCCAGCGCCGAAATTGCCGAATACCGAGATAAAGGTGGGAAGTTGTTTTTAATTTAAACTATCGTTAAATTAAATATACGCCGCATTGAAATAATGGTCACGATATTGTGCCAATCACAGGATTGTTTAAGGCGAATGGAATATTGGTATTTACCGTACGGCACTTTTAATTTAACCCAAGTTAAGTTTCCATTGCAATAAACATTGCACATTTTTCCTGGATTACATAAGCTTTAAACACAATAATTTCTGTGATTTTCAAGGAAGTACAGATTTTCCTTAGTTTTAGATAAATAGAGTCATTTACATAATAACAAGATATTTTAACTTAATACTATTTTGATATGGTATGAATGTAATAGTTGTAATAGCATCAATTATTTCTCCTTAATTGTCCCAAACATAATTAATTAAATAAACTTTAGCTTAAATTGGATAAATAAATAATCAAACAATTAAAGCCTTGTTATTCAATATATGATAGTGTTTGTTCTGTGTACATTTTTAACACTGGTGTTTTAGAATGTTACTTTAAGACACTAGTTCTTTTAAGCAATAATTTTAAGGTATCTAGATAGTGTTAAAAATTTAATTTTTACCACGTTTGTAAAAAAAATTAAAAATCGTTAACTTTAATTTGTATTATAAATGGTAAAAAACGTAAAAAAAAAAATAATAAAAAAGTATGGCTCAGACGTCCAATAAAAAGAAAATATAGTTGATGTTTTATTAACGAATTTAATTTTTTTCTTGACCATAAATGCATATATTTTAAAAGGTTAATAAATCAGGCTTCAAAAATTAACTTTTATGCGTATTAAATTTTGACCAATAAAATAAATAAATCCAAACGAGAATGGGCGACGCCAGTGTCAAAAGAGACCTTTTATATCCCCGCGTTGTAGCTCAAAGGATTAAGGTCATCCTTGAGACAGGGAAAGTTGTAGCCATTTTCTATCTTGTGGTATTTCCTACTGGCACTGTTTTCTCATTTCTGAAAATAGGCTGAGAGGATAAGAAAGGGTCAGAGAAGCTTAGAAATTATTGTTAGTGTTATGGGGGCGACGGAAAATAAAAAGAGATTTTGATTTCGTTTCTAAAAACCATTGACATTAAAAGGCTAAATAAAACTGTTGAAAAAGGAGTCTAGTAGAGCTAATAATTTTAATAGTGACATTTACTAGAGTTAAAATTACAAAAACTAAAAGGATCCTAAAATTATGTTTTTAGTAAGCTTAATTTGTTTTAATAATTATTAGTGGACCTAGTAACTACAGAGCTAAATAAGAAACTTATTCCAAAGTACAGTTATATAATCCAATAGTGTGTATTGTAAACTTATTTTCAAAAAAGTGTGCAGCTTTTAAAATAGGGAAAAAATAAAAATATACACTCTAATCTCTGTTTAAATAAATACCTAAATATCCTCCAAGTGTATTTAGAGTTAAAGACCATGTCGGATTTGATACTTAAAAATAAATTTATTTGTTACTAATTTATTTTATTTTTCTTCTTGCAGTATTTGTGTAAATTCTATAAGAAAAGCAAATTGCACCACAGGATGTTTGCAGATGTTTACGTTTTGGTGTTCCTTAATTATACCGTTTTAAGGAAAAGGTGTGTGGAAAAGAGGCCAATAAAAAAGAAAAAAAAGTTAAACTTTTATGGAGAATATAAAAATTAAGTCCATATACAGTGAGTGTTATATTAATTTGATTTATGTTGACTTTGATTATCAGGACTTATTCCAATTATGTATTGTTATTTAAATAAATAGGTTAAATTTCTCATTTGGTAAATATCAGCTGATTGTCAAAATATCGATTTTCTTATACGTCAGTCTCTCTAAAGCGAATTTAAGCGACACATCGGTTTTCGTTTAAAACTGGTAGTAATCGTAGGATTGTGATCAAAACTGGTTTCTTTTTGGCGAATAAACAGATCAAGGGCCGAGCCCAAAAGTGTTTGAGTGCGCACTGCATGAATTAAACCGAAAATGCGTATAGACCGAACACGATTATGGGAAACGTCAGAGACAGATGTCAGGAACAAGGGTACTTTTTCAAGGGTCCTCGACATGTGAAGTCGTGTCGTGAAAGAGTCTGCTGCAAAAATCTAAATCATCCTGTGAAATTTTTGAAGATTATGTCATCTTGCAGTAAGAATCGAATTTAATATTTATTGGGACGTCAATATTTGAGATGTATATTGATTTTTAATACTAGAAGAAGTATATTTTTCGTTGACTGTTTTCGACGTGATGGACGTCGGTAAAGGAATCCCTTGAGAATAGAGGTATGTATCTCGTAAAGTGATTCTTCTATCACTATATGGACACGTTTTGGTGCTTATAGAGCAATGATAAATTTTAGGGTTCACCGAGGAGATGCTTTTTTAAGAGGACTGAGTATTGTATCATGGCTCATTGTGGATTTGTTTGCTAAAGAGATCTCTGATTGTGTCCAGCATTATGTCACGGATCACCATAAGTTGCGAGCAAGCCGAAATGTAAACTCCATAAGAACATTGGACTTTATCACCGAAGCCTCTGTGAAGTCTCCGAGGTCTTGAAGATATTTCCATCTGTTCGACAAAAATTAAGGCCAGTTCTTTCCATTTTAATATTTTTATTAAATATCAATCCTAAATTTCACTTATTTAAACTATTTAACTTTATTTAAAAATGTAAAAAGCCAAATTGGTATCATATTTTTTTATTGATTTACAGGGCGCACTAGAAATTCATGAATTTCCCCGTGTCGTGAAATTTCCCTTTTTTATGACATTATAATTTTCATTGTCTTTAAACCTCAAATACCAATTTTTCTTATCAAATTTAAACTTTAATAAGACCCATGTATATATAATGTATTATTACATATGTGTAATTAAATGTAAATAACCTGTACATTAAAAAAAATGTGATTTAAAACAAACACTGTAACCTAAAATATAGATATATTCATGTAAAGGTACCAGAATTTTATTTTAATTACTTTAAATTCTTTGTACTGGTTTCTGATTTTGCCTACGACATTGGATAGAAAAAAATCAGTGGCGCTCAAGATAATTCTTTTTTACTATCATAATAAATATTAAACAATTATCAACTTAGAAAAAATGGCCCAAGCACGAACCTACACCTAGCTCTTGATTAAAACTAGCCGGAGTCTTTGGCATACACCGGGCAACCATAACATCAATCTTACTAATGCCAAAAGAAGTTGGCGCCCAACGTGGGGCTTAAAATAAAAATTAGTTTTGTTTTAGAAAAGTCTAATTGTTTAATATCTTATTAATTTTTGTAAAAACAAACATTTTGTTAGTCAGAACTTATCACTATTTTTTCATTGCACTTTTTCTTGTACCTTTATATATTTTTTTAAATTTTAAATAGGTTTAAAAATACAAACTTTATACAGGGTCTCACAAAATTTAGGTATATATTCTGGTCTTAAAAGTATACAGTATTTTAATTGACTTGTCGTACAGAGTGTGACAAAAATCTGAAGTATATCTAATACTGAATTTAAGTGGTTCGCTATACTAATTTCGGATATTTATGAATATTAGTACTGTTACTGCGTACACTGTGATCACATTAGTGTGACATTGATTTTTTTTCACAAATTTTAATATATACATTTGTTTCTACAAAAAATTTAATTGAATTTTAATTTTAAATAAGTCTAATACTTTGTGATCACTGTGTTCAGGTACACATAGGTTGAGACTTTAATATTTTTTAATTTTTTTTTACAATGGAACCTGAAACTTTTCAAGTTAATCACTTACATGATTACGAGGTAGCATACGAGTTAGCGTTACGTAAGACAAAACTGGTCGAAACTTGAATAATCAGAGAAAAATATTAAGACGGTTAATTGCTAAAGAAAAGAACCAACCAGGAGGCATGATAGATTTGTGTGCCTATAATTTTGACTTTCAAAAAGAACAAAGAGAAATTGAAAAAACTTTTTATGATATTACTGAAGCTATTATTGATTTTTCTGAAACCGGTCATGAAACAGATACTCTTTTTTCGCGAATAAAATCTAGAATTGCTCATGTAACGTTAAGAGTTAAAAACTTAGAAAAATTTTGCATATACCTGATATTATTGATAAGGAAGAGGTACCACAAATCGAAAACTTTTTTCAAGAATCCTATGCCACCTGTTTGAAACTTGAATGCGACCTTCATGATAGTATAAAAGTAGTTGATCTTACTCAACCAGCTAATCAAACAGCTCCTGTTATTAATGTAGCAGCTCCTATTGTTACTTGCTCAGGCAATAATATTCCAATTCCTGAATGGGGTGTCAAATTTATTGGCGATTCAAAAAATGTATTTTCATTTTTGGAGCGCATAGATGAATTAGCGCAGGCGCGTAAAGTTTTTAAAGCAGACCTTTTTAATGCTGCAGTTGAACTTTTTGTGTGTGACGCATTTGCCTGGTATCGTTGTAATAAGGCTAGTGTAAATAATTAAGACGAGCTTGTAGTTTTATTAAAAAGGGACTTTTTGCATTCTGACGCAGAAGATAAAATATGGGAACAAATTAAACAGCGTAAGCAAAAAGGAACGAATCGGTCGCAATTTTTGTAGCTCATATGAATACCTTATTTAATCGATTGGTATGTGTTCCAGCCGAGGTCACAAAAGTTAAGATAATAAGACAAAATTTGTTAAGTGAATATATTTCGCAACTTGATTTGTTAGACATAACAACCGTTACCGAATTAACAAATTATTGTAGAAAATTGGAAGAGGCTAATTATCTTAAAAATAAAAATAGATCTTCGGAAGTATCAGAACTTAAAGAACAGAATTCTAGTTCTCATGATCGAGGATTTAGAAATAATTTTTCTCATAGTTCTTCAGATAATAATTTTGGCACTAAAAACAAAAATCATCAAAAGAATAATTCTTAAAGTAATAATTTTGATCACAAAAATGTTTTAAATGTGAAAAGCTAGATGTGAAGTCAATGAATGTAAGACTTGTTCAAAAAACTAGTTGAGGACGGTGCGAATTATGGCCGGCGCATCTATCCAGATCGAAAGGTTAAAATAAAAAACGAGAATACGAAAGACTTTTTTGATAAAAATAATTGAAATTTTGGTTGAATATGTTTCAGATTTTTTCAAAAATGGTCAGTCATTTTCTGAAGTTTCACCATTATTTGTGAAAAAACCTTCCGATTCAAGGTCATATATTTCTGTTAAACTTTTTGATTAAATATATAACTGTATTATTTGACTCAGGTGCAACAACCTCAGTCTTTGGTTCGGCTAGAATGTCAATTTTAAAAAAGTTTAAAATAAAAATAAATTCTGATACTTCAAGAAAAGTCTGTACCGCAGATGGGTCACAAAAGAAAGTTTTGGGAATAGTTGACTTACCTATTTGCATAAGCAACATCTGTAAAATTATAAAATGTTTAGTAGTACCGTCTATACCACAAGCTTTTATTTTCGGTTGTGACTTTGCTAAAAATTTCAAGTCTTAGTGAATTTTAAAAGGGATACTTGGAGAGTTCAAAGTGATTTAATGCAAGGTGATATTAATATAGTGTCTAATTGTGGTAATGATAAATTTAATAATCCTTTATATTCTCTTGATGACTTAACACCAGAAGAACGAAAGAAGGCAGAAGAAGTTATACAATCCTTTAATGAAATATCCAGTAAAGACCGTTTAGGAAGAACAGATAAGATAATAATAGACACCGGTGATGCTAAACCTTTTAAGAAAAGACCTTTTGCAATGTCACCATACATGCAAAAAATACTAAATGATGAACTTGACGAGATGTTAAGGTTGGGTGTGGTCGAACCATCCAATAGTCCATGATGTTCCCCTGTGCTTTTGGTAAAGAAGAAAAATGGAGAATTTAGATTAGTGTATGACGCCAGAGGTTTGAACAGTGTGACGTCCTGACTCTTATCCATTGCAAAATGTTGACAGGATTTTAAATTCCTTAAGAGGAGCCAAATATATAAGCTCTATAGATTTAAGAAAATCATTTTGGCAAATTCCACTTTCTCCAGAGTCTAGATAAAAAACAGCTTTAGTATAATAGCAAGGGGTCAATTTCAGTTTGTCACTATGCCATTTGGAATATGTAATGCGGCTCAATCACAACAAAGACTAGTTGATGCCATTTTTGGACCTCAATATAAACCAAAAATATTTTTTTCGGTGATGTCATTATAATTGGTTTTACCTTTGAAGAACACCTAAAATTACTTGAAATAGTTAAGGAAAAATTAAAAGAAGCCAACTTAACCATTAATTTAGAAAAATGTGACTTTTTTAAAACTTCACTAAAATTTTTAGGATATATTGTAGGCAACAATTATTTGCGAACAGATCCAGATAAGGTGGCTAGTATGGTAAATTATCCTCGACCTAAAAATACTACAGAAATTAAAAGATTTATGGGCATGTGTTCATGGTATAGGCGATTCATCCAAGATTTTTCGACGTTAGTGTTGCCAATTAATGATTTACTTAAAGGAAAAAAAAAGGTCAACCTGTTGTATGGACTGATAAAGCCAAAGCTGCTTTTGTAAAAATTAAAGAATTGCTAGTATCTGCACCTATCTTAGCGCAGCCAGATTTTACAAAAAAATTCACTATTCAGTGCGACGCAAGTAACACCGGATTGGGAGGAATATTGACGCAAGTCATTGACGGTGAAGAGCGAGTAATAGCTTACGCAAGTAGATCACTTTCTCGTTCAAAAAGGAACTATGCTATTTTGGAAAAGGAATTGTCAGCTGTGTTATTTTGCATAGATAAATTCAAAACTTACGTTGAAGGAGCAATTTTAGTCTGTTATGGTTAAATAATCTTAAAAATCCTTCAGGAAAATTGGTTAGATGGGCAGTGAAACTCCGTCAACATACATTTGACTTGATTCACAAAAAAGGTACTTTGAATTTAGTAGCAGATAGTCTTTCAAGAATTCCATATGAAAACGACAAGATTGCGGTAATATATGATCTTGATAATGACAGGATTGAACCATGGTATGATAACCTAAGAACAAAAATTCTTCAAAACCCGGAAAAGTTTCCTCAATGGAAAGTTGAAAACGATTTTGTCTTTAAACATGTTACGTCACGTATTAATATGCGATCAAATATCCCAGAATGGAAATTTTTAGCCCCGAAACCGCAAAGGAACGAAGTTATTAAAGCATGTCATGATCCTCCTACTAGTGCTCACTTTAGACTTTATAAAACGTTAAATAGTGCAGGAACAATATTACTGGCCAAGAATGCGTGATGATGTTTTAAGATACGTTCGCTCTTGTCGAGTATGTGGTGAGCAGAAGATGCCCAATACATCAGGCATGGGACTCATAGGAAAAGAAAAAACGATAACTATGCCTTTTTAACTCTTAGGAATCGACGTTGTTGGTCCTTTTACGCCTTAAAAAAGGTAACAGATTTATTCTTGTCATTTCAGATTGGTTTACGAAGTATGTATTTTTATTTCCCCTTCGCAGCTCTAAGTCCCATCATGTCAATAGTTGTTTGGAAAAAGTATTTTTGGAACATGCAACTTCCCAAATTATAATTTGTGATAATGGACCACAATTCACAGGTCGTAGTTTTAGAAAGTTATGCGATACGTACGAGGTTCAGAAGATATGGTATACACCTTATTATTCGCCGCAATGTAATTTTGTCGAGAGAAATAATCGTACAGTTGAAACTGTGTTAAGAAGTTATGTCAATGAACATCGTAGTTGGGATGAGCAAATCTTAAAAGTACAGCAAGCTATTAATACAGCTAAACATGAAGTTACTGGCTATTCGCCGTATTTTTGGTTTACGGGAGGCATACTCCAATTTCAGGTAAATTTTATGGAAAGTTAAGTGTCGATCAAGATATAGAGATAATGCCAGGAGATAGAGACAGCTACGCAGCGAATTTAAAGGAGATGACACAGCTATTTAAAGATGTAAGGAATAAGTTGCACGCCGCATACGAGCGTAATGCTCGATCATATAACCTCAGGAAGAGGGATGTGCCCTTTGATGAAGGCGATTTAGTTTGGCGACGCAACAAAGTTCTATCAGATGCAGCAAATAGATTCTCTGCAAAGCTAGCTGCGCGCTATATATTGTCGAGAGTACGAAAAAAAGTCTCAAAACTTGTTTATGAATTTGTAAATGAAAGTGATGGATCTAAAGTGGGAAAGTGGCATATAAAAGACTTGAAACCCTATAAGGGAGATTTGAATTCAGGGTCTGAATCAGATGAGTAAAACTTAGGGTCCTCTATATTGGTGAGTTGGTTGAACTTAACATTTGATAATGTCAGCTAGGCGCTGTGAGAGATGATTCCTACTACTGACAGCAATCGATTATGCTCGATACCAGTAGCAGTTGACAGTCGATGTTGGGGTAAGACCACATGATCCATGTAAGAACCTTAGCATGCTCCTTTAAAAATGTTCATGATCACACAAAAGATTTAGATACTTTCATTGGTTATTTTTGCTTTATAAAGTTCAAGATTTTTTGATATATATATATATATATATATATATATATTATATATATTATTATTATATATATATATATATATATTATATATATATATATATATATATATATATATATATATATATATATATATATATATATATATATATATATATATATATATATATATATATATATATATATGTATATATATATATATATATATATATATATTATATATTATATATATATATATATATATATATATATATATATATATATATATATAATATATATATATATATATATATATATATATATATATATATATATATATATATATATATATATATATATATATATATATATATATATATATATATATATATATATATATATATATATATATATATATATATATATATGTGAATTTTAATATAGTTATGGTTTTTTATGAATTGTTGCTTTGTGCAAATGTACTAATTTTTGCCTTAGTGAATAATATTACGATATTCAGTTTCGTTAAGGATCCTTTAAAAATCTTTTGATATTTTTGTTTTAATTGATAAAATTTTCAATATGCAATTTAGAACAATATTCTTCATTTATTGTCAATTTTTTATAACACTTATTTGGTTAATATCGATTTTCTTATACGTCAGTCTCTCTAAGGCATATTTAAGCGACACATCGGTTTTCGTTTAAAACTGGTAGTAATCGTAGGATTGTAATCAAAACTGGTTTCTTTCTGGCGAATAAACAGGGCCGAAGCCAAAAAGTGTTCGAGTACGCACTGCATGAAGATAACCGAAAATGCGATTGCGAGCGACCACGATTATGATAAACGTCAGAGACAGATGTCAGGAACAAGGGTACTTTTTCAAGGGTCTTCGACATGTGAAGTCGTGTCGTGAAAAAGTCTGCTGCAAAAATCGGAATCATCCTGTGAAATTTTTGGAGATTATGTCTTCTTGCAGTAAGAATCAAATTTAATATTTATCGAGACGTCAATATTTGAGATGATTATTGATTTTTATTACTAGAAAAAGTATATTTTTTGTTACTGTTTTCGACGTGATGGACGTCGGTAAAGGAATCCCTCGAGAATAGAGGTATGTATCTCGTAAAGTGATTTTTCTATCACTATATGGACACGTTTTGGTGCTCATAGAGCAATGATGTATTTTAGGGTTCACCGAGGAGATGGTTTTTTGAGAGAACTCTGAGTATTGTATCACGGCTCATCGTGGATTTGTTTTCTAAAGAGATCTCTGATTGTGTCCAGCATTATGTCACGGATCAAAATAAGTTGCAAACAGGCCTAAATGTAAACTCCGTAAGAACATTGGACTTTACCACCGAAACCTCTGTGAAGACCCTGAAGTCTTGAAGATTTGATCGACAAAAATTAAGGCCAGTTCTTTCCATTTTAGTATCTTTTAATTAAAAATCAATCCTAAATTTCAATAATTTAAACTATTTAACTTTTATATTTAAATGTAAAAAGCCAAATTGGTATCATATTTTTTTTATTGATTTACAGGGCACACTAGGAATTCATGAATTTCCCCGTGGCGTGAAATTTTCCTTTTTTTATGATAAATAACCTGTACATTAAAAAACAAATAGTGATTTAAAACAAACACTGAAACCTAAAATATAGATATATTCATGTAAAGGTACCAGAATTTTATTTAAATAACTTTTAATTCTTAGTACTGGTTTCTGATTTTGCCCACATTGAATAGAAAAAAATCAGTGGCGCTCAAGATATTTTTTTTACCAGCATAATAAATATTAAACAATTATCGACTTAGAAAAAATAGCCTAAGCACGAACCTACACCTTGCTCTCCATTAAATCTAGCCGGAGTCTTTGGCATACACCGGGCAACCATAACATCAATATAAATAATGCATATATGTAAAATTGCAAATAATATAATTTTAAAATCGCAAAGAACAAAATCTACAAGAAAAAAGGCCCCTTAAGTTTTTTGAAAATATAAAATTCCAGTAGGATTTTTGCCGATCCTGCGTGGGTAAGCAAAGCAAAATTTAAGCTAAGGAATGTAAATAAAAAAACAGTAATTTTCTCTTACTGCATAATATATTGTAATAAAGATTCTAAGCATTTTCTTTTTTTAATTTACTTTAAAAGTAGACATTCTTGGCATATAGAGGCCCTAAAATTAAAAGAAAAGATAAAGGTCCAACTAAGCAGAAATAACTTAAGGCCTTAAGTTAATAAAGAACTTTTAGTGATAAATATGTAATTTGTGCACATATATGACTGTTATATTTAAACGTAAATTTTAAAATTTAATTGTTTTACAATTTAACCAATATTTAATAAAAAGGTTTGTACTACATTTCCCACTCAAATGTCATCGAAACATGAAGCTCTAGGGTGAAACATTATTTGGTAAAAGTGGTTAAAAGAAAAAACTAAAATCAAGTGATACTGCAATAATAAGTCTTATGCTAACCTACGGTGCTGTCGTCTGGGCACAAAAGCCCAGCAGACGACAGGACAGTTATCCGAAAATTGGACTAAGTTTAGAGAATGGCTTGTCTCAACACCACTGGAGCCATGAGGACAACACCAACTAGGGCCATGGAGGTTATCTCAAAGCTCACACCCCTTGATATATTCGTCAAGGAGGTTCTTTTGAGGGTTTTGTTGGACATCCGCACTGTTGGTATAATGCCCGATGGAGGAGTTGGCGCCCAGAGACATCGCTTGTGGATTGGGGAGATGGGTTCGTTTCCACTACTGCAGGCAAAAGTCGACTCTATTGTTATTGTTTGTAACAAACCCTACAGAATTGACACAGAGGGAGAATCGAACACAAACGTGACAGGTGTAATCAACGTCTACAGAGGCGGTTTGAAACCAAACGAGGGTACAGGATGTGGAATCTAGATCTCTTAACCTAAACCTCAAATGGACTATGAGTGAGTTGCCAAGTGTACTTTAAACGGAGCTCACAGGCATAACCATAGCTGCAAAGGAAATAATCAGTGAGAACATCACTGATAAGGTTGTGTTTCTCCATACGGATTGCAGACAGGCACTACTAGTCCTCATGGCTCCAGTGGTGTTGAGATAAGCCATTCTCTAAACTTAGTCCAGTTTTCGGATAACTGAGGTCTGCTGGGCTTTTTGTTTCCAGACGACAGCACCGTAGGTTAGCATAGTTCTCATTATTGCAGTGTCACTTGATTTCATTTTTTTTTTTTTAACCACTTTTACCAAATAATGTTTAACCCTAGAGCTTCATGTTTCGATGCCATTTGAGTTGGAAATCTAGTACAAACCTTTTTATTAAATATTGGTTAAATTGTAAAACAATAAATTTTAAAATTTACGTTTAAATATAACAGTCATATATGTGCACAAATTACATATTTATCACTAAACGTTCTTATATTATCTCCTGTTTTATACATATATATATATATATATATATATATATATATTATATATATATATATATATATATATATATATATATATATATATATATATATATATATATATATATATATATATATATATATATATATATATATATATATATATATATATATATATATATATATATATATATATATATATATATATATATATATATATATATATATATATATATATATATATATATATATATATATATATATATATATATATATATATATATATATATATATATATATATATATATATATATATATATATATATATTTATATCTATATATTTAATGTCTCCCACTTCGCACCTGTATGAAACTTCTAGCTTATCCCTTTCTAGAGGCAGCTTTGCGCTCGTCCGTGTAAACAGCGTGCTATAGAGAAAAAGCGCGATAAGTTGTCTCTCTTGCTCCGCATGCTGACTGGTCAGCGGGGAAGGATACATACACCATTGAGTCATCACGTGGTATTATAAACCTACAAAATCATAGCTAGGTACAGGCAGGGGGGGACAGCCTCTGCACCCCCCTTGCAGGGGTGGGCATGTGGGCAATAATATTCATTTAAATAATCATTTAAATGAAGATGTAAAATTATAATCTAGTTTTAGGATCCCGCAAATAAGTATGACATAATGGGTTACCAAGGTGCATGCTTAGTATACTTGCTTAATGACTATTGCCAAAGTCGTTAAGCAAGTATACTAAGTTAAAAATTTATAACACTAGGCTGTTAAGGAAGCTGTAGCGGAAATTTGGAATATCCCTCTATTAACTGTTAATTAAAAAAGCTTTATTTGATTTTTTATTTGAGTTTTTGCTTTTATACCAATAAAATTTACAGTTGCTGCTAGAAGACATTGATTAAAATATTTGAAAATATTGTTTTTCTCAAAAAAATTCAATTCAACGCTATTGTTATTTTTACACAACAAAATAAAACACTAAATTCCTGATATTTCTAATAAGACACAAATCTTATACGTTTTATGGATTTAAAACATTGACCACATGTATAAGCGACGGTAGTTCAATGTGCACCATATGCGCTCTTGTTGTTTAACGAATCTCAATAAACGTGTGGTATGTTATCCTGGCGAAATGAATTATAAAACCTAATATATTTAAGCAAACTTTTATTGCTCAGGTTAACTAAAATTTTCAGGGAAAATATATAAAAAATATTTTCCTCTATTTAAAATAAAAAGAGCGTTAATAATATTTATAAAATTACATTGGGCCTAAATGAGTTTGACGTTGCTCTTTATCTTTATTATTTAAATGACAAAATTAGTACAAGAAGCAGAAAACTCTATTTTTTATTGACGAAAATCTTTTGGCGAAAACATTTTTCCAGTTTTGTTTTTCCATTATTGATCTAAAGCAAACTACCTCATCCTCTTTCTAAAAACACATTTAAAAAATAAAATACAAAAGGTTTAGTATTTTTTATTTACGACTGGCAAGATAAGTGATTATTATGTCACTTATATTAGCATATTTGCGTTGCATAATGAATCTTATTACGGCGCTAGTGCGGCAAATGCTAATTACCTAACGCATTTTGACAACCAGTATTTTTAAACACGTTTTTTATTATTTTTTTTAATTTTATTATTATACAATTTATACAATACAATTGTTATTTTAAAATTAATTATTATAAATATTAAAAGTAAAATTTACACCAGAGACAACAAGGCATATTCTAAATCGTAAAACTTGTTGGGTTAATGCCGGGTGAATCGGCATTAGCTGCGTAGCCGGGGGCAGGAACTCGAGCAGATTAAAGGTTCTGCACCCAATTTGAGACATTTTGCTCCTCTTAAAGGTGTCAATGTAACCTTTAACGTTGTTCATCCAATGCGTTTGACAGTCAATAGTCTGCTCCCGAATCTCCAAAGGATGTTGAAGAACGAAGGAAACAGCGTTCGGTATATAGTTCTGAGTGTTGCAAATTTAAAAAGATAGCTATAGCTTTCGACATGCTGCCAAACGGATTTATACCAACGGGCTGCCTTATGCAAATGCCTTCCAATTATAAAACCTTGTGATCCGTGAATGTTGGACGCAGCGATTTGTATTTTGATAATTGAACCATATCGAATCACCAATCTCAGATGCCAAAAATTTTGAATTTGTTTTTTGAAATTTTAATGGAAACCTTCCCTTCATCTTTGGTTTTTGCATAATAATTGGACCATTTCTTGTTTTCTGCAAGCCCCAGCCGTACCAATGATTAGGCCAGCCTGTAATAAAGGAAAATAAAATTAAGTATAGTACGCTGAAAGTCACTTTAACTGTAAACTCGTCTTTTTTAGCAGATATTTTTTGAAAATAAAAAATTCTAGATTCTTATCCTAATAAGCAAAAATTTTCCGTTATCGGCTGTGCCAAAGAACTGGGTAATTTTTTCTTTTGGCAATGTTTTGCTTTTCTTTGGCTTATATCCTTGGCCTTTTCGTTTTAGAAGTACTTGTAACTGTGTGAACTTGCTTATATCTAAATTGTTCTTTGTAGCGATGACTTCTATGAGCATTAAGTAAAAAGCCCATAGGCTGGAGCAACTGTATTTCGTCGACAACGTCTCGTGATAAGCCAGGAAAACTTTTTCTTAAAACATATTTTTATTTATTTATTTTTTTTTTTTTGGAACACCAGTAGACAAATTTTTGGTACACTCGTTCGTATTTTTCTTTTGACGGCAACAGCGAAGAGACTGCCATTTGCGCCGTCTCTTCTATGTAGGAAGGAAGGGAACAATTAGACATCCTACTTATTTCTGGTTGAAATGACTAATTTTAGTGAAATATGCAAAATTCTTGCGTTAAATAATTTGTTTATTAAACATTACTCAAACGACCTGGTCGACATAGCAATTGAATGACAAACTAATTTATTTTTTTTTTGACCCAAAACAGGTAGAGGTACAGGTACAGGTAAA
Source organism: Listronotus oregonensis (assembly GCA_019359885.1). Classification (NCBI taxonomy): domain Eukaryota; kingdom Metazoa; phylum Arthropoda; class Insecta; order Coleoptera; family Curculionidae; genus Listronotus; species Listronotus oregonensis. The sequence continues at coordinate 18,965 of JAHBCN010002804.1, read as the reverse complement.
CCTTGTTTTACTATATGACGTGAACAAACTTAAAATAAAAAAAAATATATGTTTTTACTAATATCTGCGGTCGTAGAAAAAAAATGTATATTACTCGTAAGGTATCAGTTCATTTCAATACTCGTGTGATTACTTCAACTTGGTCTACGACCTCGCCGAGGCAATATTTAACACTCGTTATTGTATTGAAGCTCATGCCGCAATTATTATATAAATTACTATTTTATTAACGTCTTTAAACATCTTCATTTTTAAATAAAAAAACCTTTTTTCCCCACTTTAAACATTATAATTAAACACTTATTGTTTTTTTTTTGGTAATTTAACATTAAATTATTTCTCATAATTTAATAGGAAATATATAAGGATCTTATATTCGGTTTAAAGGTTTATCGTATTATAATTTACAGAAAATACGTAAAGAGAAAAGAGAACGTGCCGAACATGTTCTTTTACAAATATGGGGCTTAAGTATATTAAAGAATTTGAATAATGTAAGTAATAGCATTCTGCTTGTGGCAAGAATTTAATAACCGATAAATTTTAATGAAATAGTTTCTTAAACGTTGTTTTAGACGCCACTTGTTGATTTTCAGTAGGGTTTATGAAGGATCAGGGTAGAAAAGCTTTAACCTATCCATTTAAAATTTTTGCTATAAGTTTACGTTGTGTTAACTACTACTTAAAATTTAGTAAGTAAATATTCTTAAGTATTTATATTAGAAGATCTAGAAAAATATATATTTTTTTATTTATTCGGCTCCCATATTTATTACTTTTGTCTTCCACCGGACACTGGTGAATCTGTTAAGACCAATTTTTTTGACTTATCTTATTTTCATTTTTTAAGCATCCAAACGCAGCTAAAAAATGCTAGGTTTGTTTTATGGTAATGTTTTACTTTGTGTGTATTTTTAGACAGTAGCCGGTGGTGGTCCATATGGAAGGAGATTTTATTTCTTATTTCTTCAAAAAAACCCTAATGGAAGGCCTGCATATCCCTAACATAAAAAAAACACTGATCAAAATTTAAATCCATTTTAGAGTATACCAGGTAGGTTCAAGTAAACAAATACAGCATAAAAGAAAACTACTTTTATTATTGAACTTAGAAAAAGGTATTATTTGTAAACCTTCTTCAGAATTAAAAGTTATAATACAATTCTTATTATCCGGTCAAGTTAGTCCAAAAATAGAAGTACCCTTGCATATATTCCTAAGAAGCGGAAAATTTAGATAAACGTAAGAGATAACATTATAATAAAATTGTAAAAAGTCTCTCCAATGATCCCATGTGTGCAAAAAAATTTATACAATGTCAAATTTCGCAGAAATGTTTTTTTTTTAGTTTTTTAGCGAAACGGTAAGTTTTATGATAAAAACAGCATTTACAAAAATTGTATACTATACAATTGTCTATAAAAATTATCCCTACACTTTTTCTCCTAAAATTTACTATTTCTAAGGAAAAGCGATTCTAAATTTTACTAAATTTCATTCCCTCTAGCATGCGTGACTATACTTATACATCATTGGACACATAATATTAGTAAAACTATGAGTTTGCATTACTAATACATTAATATTAAATAATAATTTTAAGAATATGAAATAAAAAGAAACTCACTCCATCATGTAATGTGACCATGTGGCCTTGAGCAACATCTGCCTACTGCTCAATTCTTGTCAAACATTTATAAGTCTCGGTTTATCACAATGCTAAGATAAAAATTTACCACTAAATATACACTAGTCAAGGTAGTCAAGAATGACGATGATGTACTCATCATAGAAATTGTAATTAATGAATTTAATTCAACTGATGTAAATATTTTTGTTGGTAAAGGGTGATCTGTTGGTATTACTTACCGCTAAAACACCAATGAAAAAAATAATTTATTTTAAAAACCTGGTAAGGACCAACAACCATGGCAAATATTTTTAAATTCGAGCTTATCGGCTTATCCTAAATGTAAGAATCATATTTAATTTTTACATCCTATGACTGGCTGTAATACAAGCTTTGCTATATTCCGGAGGGAAAAAACAACAGTTTTCAAATAATCTGAAAAGCAAGACTCAGTTACACCTGCAAAATTTTTAAAGATATTAGCTCTACTCCAGAAACTATAATTACCCACAAAATTCGGTTCCTCCTTAGAGTATATGGAGCTCCAAAACAAATTACTTGCATAGATAAGTTACGTTACTTATCTTTTGCAAAATTTATCAAAAAAACGTGTGGAATTGGCTTGTCTTTGTTTCGCCTCGTCTTCTGCTTAACAGCAATTTTATTGTATTTATTATTGGGTTGGAAGCTAATTGATAATGTATTGAAACCAATCCAAACACTACTTTCACCTCCAGAGAAGCTCCTTAATACTATTTCTTGCAACTGAAACAGCGATATAATTCGAAATGCACCAGTTGTTAAGGCCAGTTGCGTTAAAATGTTAAATCTCCAATAGAAGAAAATCTTTACATCAACGAGAAAACAACTGATCTATCGCCGTTTAAACAAATTACATCAACATAGGAAGAACAAGAAAAGAAGGAAGCAGTTTGGGAAAGAGAATAAGGAGACATTTTATTCTACTAAGATTAAATAAAATAGAGCGTGAAGTAGGCCTACTGGAAAAATAACGTTAAAAAAATACGCATCAAGTAAACCATTTCACAGGTAGCGTGGAAAAATGTGCATGGTAAATTTAGAATCGCTTTTTCTCAGAAATGGTGAATTTAAGAAAAAACAGTTTAGGAATAATTTTTATCTACAATTTTTTGAGCTATTTTTATCATAAAACTAACCGTTTTGCTGAAAAATAAAAAAAACCATTTTTGAGAACTTTTACCTTGTATAAAATTTTTTTGATGGGGACTTTTAACAAGTTCATTATAATGGTATCTTTAACGTTTATGTAAATTTTCAACTTCTTGGAAATATAGGCAAGGCTGGATGTCTATTTTGACCAGATAATTATTCAGAACCTGCTATTTAACAATCAAAAATAACACATAATTATAGACGTTTTTTCTTTTTTTAATTAAAAGTTTGTTATTTTTAAAGCATTTAAATTTATTAAAATCACTATAAAAATATAGTAAAACATAAGGCTCATTTTTGGGTCCCTTAGGCTTATATCTAAAAACTTTAAAAAAAAGTTTAGTATTATTTGCTTCAGAAAAAAAATAATTTGTTCTCCGTTTATTTAAGAAATATTTTTATGTTTATTTTTTACAATATTTTAAAATAAAATCAAACAGTTTATTAAAAATATGGCAATAAGAAAAGAATCATAAAATAAATTTTAACATAAAAGTATCCTTGCTTGCTCAGATTAAACATAAAATACGTTTTTAAACTTTACGAACATTTTTCTTATCGCCATAATCTCAATGTGGTGGCTTAGTTTTATAGTAAAATTGTATATATAGTGCAATTCTCTAACTTGGAATGAATTCAGTACATCATATTTTTTTTTTCTCAAAAGTATGCTCGGATATGTCAATTAGTATTTCTATGCGCACTTTTTAATGTAATATAATATTATGCAGAATGTCTCAAATTTGAGATATGACCTCAGCGACTAGTTTTTTAAATGGCAACACTAATTTTTTTATGACCATTTTCAAAAAGTATAACAAGTTTCACAAGTGTGCCAAATTTCAAATTTTTATTACTTGTCATTAAAAAGATATTTGACAAAATATGTCATTTGCAGAATGAAACAAATCTTATTGAACACAATTTAATTTTTATGCCGTTTAAAAGTGGAATGCCAAAAGGTATTGGTTTATCATTTTTTGTCCAGTTGACGTTTATTTTTTTGACGCTAAATTAAATCAAATTATACCTTTTCAGTTTTTATATTAAATATTTGTCAAATATCTTTAAAATGACAACAAATAAAAATTTAAAATTAAGCACACATGTGTAAATATAGATGTTGCCATTTAAAAAATAGTCGCTGACGTCATATATCAAATTTGAGGCATGCTCTATAAAATTTCTCTTTTTATATATATATTTATATATATATATATATATATATATATATATATATATATATATATATATATATATATATATATATATATATATATATATATATATATATATATATATATATATATATATATATATATATATATATATATATATATATATATATATATATATATTATTTTTTATTAGAAAATATAACTGGTCAACCTGTATATTTCAAAATAATTTTGAAATATGCTCCCCATAGACCCACATATGACCGTGCTAAAAGTTTTCCCCAAACCCTTTTCATTTCTCGTCAAAAGACCGAGGCGAATGGGGTGGTCCACCCTGTATATACAGTGACCGCCAGAAAGTATGCGACATATGGAAAAAAAAATTATTATACCATTTAGAAAAAAATCGATTTCACAGATCATCTTTGCATCACTTAAAGCCTCAGAAACAATTGAAGGATTCCGATTGTCATTTGTTATTTGGCAGTAAATTTAAATTTAAATTTTGTTAGGTCGGTTGACCGAAAATCTTTATAAGGATAGTTGTTCAGAATTTAATTCTATGGCTTTTTTGTGAAATTTTGAGTTGTAAAACAAAATTTGGAATTCTTTTTCCATAAAAATATTTTTGTTTGAAAAATTTTTCTTTATCATTTAAAAACAGGTTTTTCCAGACCTAAACTAATGTTTTGGCACAATTTATTTTTAACTTTAGTAAGTTAGTCCCTTTTTTGAAGAAAATTTAAAAAAATGGCAATTTTCGGAAATCCGAGTTGTCGCATAGGCATTTTTTACATACCGTAAGTCGGAATTTCAAATATTTTTTTTTATTTGAAGTTATTTTAATTGTAACATTGAATTGTTTAAACGGTAAACATTAATATTTGAAATTCCGAGTTACGGTATTTAAGAAATGCCTATGCGACAACTCGGGTTTCCGAAAAATACCATTTTTTAAAATTTTCTTCGGAAAGAGGACTAACTTACTAAAGTAAAAAAAATGTGCTAAAACATAAGTTTAGGTCTGGTAAACCGGTTTTTAAATGGTAAAGAAAATTTTTTTAAATAAAAATATTTTTATGGAAGAAAAATGTCCAAATTTTTGTTTTTACCCAAATGGCTTAAAATTTCACACATAGCTATAAAAATAAATTCTGAACAACTTATCCTTATGAAGTTTTTCGATATTTTGACAACTAAGGGGACTTTCGGTCAACCGACCTAACAAAATTCAAATTTACTGCCAAATAACAAATGACAATCGGGATCGTTCAATTGTTTCTGAGGTTTTAGGTGATGCAGAGATGATCTGCGAAATCGGTTTCTTTCTAAACGTCATAATAATTTTATGTCGCATACTTTCTGGTCGCTGTAATATATATATAAATATATATATATATATATATATATATATATATATATATATATATATATATATATATATATATATATATATATATATATATATATATATATATATATATATATATATATATATATACAGTGCTTTCATTTCAAAACGAACCACCCTAAATATCTTTAAAAAAACACTCACCAAAAAACAAAGAAACACGTCGATTTAGATATACATGGGGAAGTTTAATTTCGTATTTGATAAAATTTTATCGGTCACCTCCTAACCTCCAGTTAACCTCACTTTGATATGTCAAATGGCAACCCCCATAGTGAGACACATCATTGAAGGGCATGAAATTTGCTATCCAACAGTACTAAGAAACTTTAAATCGATGGACGTAGAAGGACTTGAAGTAAAAATGTGTGGTAATTAGTTTATCGTGTTCAAATAATTTATTTTATCAAATGCTCAAAATTGCGCCGTTATTGGCGGACAATAATAAAGTCTGTTTTAAAATTCTTCGCGAACGTTGGCGATAGTTTGTCTGGTAATACCTCTGCATTCTAGTGTAATTCTACATTTAAGTTCTTGAATATTTGTAGGTGAGTAGTGGAAAAATACGTATGCCGAGCCCCCCCCTCCACTTGACCTTGACTGACTGCGCATGCGCGTCATCCACTCTTTGTCTTGTGACTTTGAGCGTTACTGCGCATGCGTGCCCCTCCCACTCTTCGTCTACTTGACCTTGATAATTAATGCGCATGCTTGTCCCTTCCACTCTTTTGCTCTTCGACCTTGAACTTTGTTAAGCAGGCGTGCCTTTCCCACTCTTCAACCTTGAACATGAATGCGCCTGCGAGCTTCTTTCGCTCTTCGACCTTGATGTTTTTTGTCCCACCCACTTGGCGTAGTGTTATAAAGGCGGTGCGGTGAGGTGACCGACCACATTTAATACCAAACTTTATGTTAGTTAATTTTAAAAAGGTTTAAATTTATTTTTGTTACAATCAAGTTGTGTAAAATGTCCCAATACGAGTGTGAAAAGTGCAATGCTAGGTTTGCTCGTTCTTACGGTTTATTGCGCCATAAAGCGGAATCTTGTCCCAGAAGATTTGATGATGATGTGGCTGGACCTAGTAAGCGATTCAGATTTGGCGCACCTATACCACGTATGCTGGACTATGATATCTGTAATTTAAGTATTCCACAAAATCAGATGATGGCCCACCAGAGAACATTGCAACATCGAATCAAATCTCGTGTTCCAGTATCACAGGGTGTGCAATTGGTGCAAAGTGCGTTTAAAAGTAGAATCGTAACATACCATATAGTTAGCGACAGTGACCAAGTGGACTACACTGCATTTTTTGTGAATATTAAAGACCGAGTTTTGGGTGTTATAATGAGGTGTTAAGGTTAAGAAATGCAGTTAAAATAAATATGGTTGTTGTTGCACGTTATTTTCTACCATCTCAGGAAATATACAGTGATAAGTCCTTTAATACATGCAACGAAATAGTGACTGTAGGAAGCGACCTTGACGATGTTTACCAATCATTCGTAGAGACGATTAAAACTCAGTCTACGGAATTTCAGGGAAAAAGATTCAGGTATGTAAATTTAATAACAGGGTGTATTATATATTTTTATATTTATTGTTTTATTTTGTTGTCCAAAATATTTAAAAATACAAAATATATTTATATGGTTTGCTTTTTGATTGCAGGGTGGGCTTTGGAAAAGATTTTGTACTTGGAGGTTAACATTAACAATTATTCACCTCTTGGCGGTTCCTCATATGTAAAGTTGCCTAAAAGTATAGAACAAAAACATGCAGTGGTCAATGTCAAATCAAGATGAATGCTGTTTCGCGGGGCCATCACCTCAGCCCTGTATCCTCCTACAGGTGCAACATCTCAGCTAGGTTCATATCCCCATATCTCATTAGTGTTAAACATGACAGGTATGGATTATCCAGTAAAATTAAGTGATATTACAAAATTTGAAGGTCTAAATAATATTTCTGTTAATGTGTATGGTTTAGAGTCAATGAAGATAAAAATTAACCTATGAAGTTGTCGGTCCATTGCGATATGCAAAACAAAAACTGCAAACTCATGTTAATTTGCTATTATTAACTAAGGACTGCAATATTAAAGACGATGGGACTGACAATAAACATAAATGCGATAGAAAATGTTCAACCAATCATTGCTGTTGGATCAAGGACTTATCTCGTTTAGTATCGGGTCAAATTTCAAATAGTAAAAGTAGGTTTTATTTTTGCGATTGTTGTTTGGTCTATTTTAAGACAGCGTCAGATTTAATATTGCATCAAACAAATGACTGTAAACATGTATATGCATTAACACCATCAAATGAAACAAAAGTAGATAAATTTGGAAGATGTGTACCGGAAAATATTTTAAAATTTGAGGGTATTGAAAACAAATGCGGGTTCCGTTTGTTGTGTATGCGGATTTTGAGTCCGTATTAAAACCTATTTTAACTCAGGAACCTAATCCCGAAAATTCTTACACGATTAATAGCTGTAAACATGAGCCATACTCCTTTGCATATTTTATTAAATGTTCTTTTGATGAAACAATTTCAAAATTTGAGCTATATCGAGGTAATGACGCTGCCAAAGTATTTGTAGATCGCCTCGAAGCAGACCTAAGACATATGTATAATACCTATTTAAAAGATATTATGCCAAGAATCCTTTAACAACTGGGGAAAAAAATGAATATCGAAATGCCACTACTAATGTGGTTTTGCGAACAACCATTTTTGATTCAGATGTTAAAGTAAAAGATCACTGCCACATAACGGGTAATAAACGATTTGGTGCAGCACATTCCATCTGCAACTTAAATTACCAAATTCCCCATTTTATTCCCATTATATTTCATAACTTAAGTGGCTATGATAGCCACATGTTTATTAAAGGGTTATGTAGATATGGGGACAAAATTGACGTTATAGCTCAAAGTAAAGAAAAATATGTGTCATTCACAAAGAGTCTTTATATGCATGATTATTTTGATAACAAGACCGGATCCATAAAAAAAAAGTATCTTAAAGTTAGATTTATAGATAATTTTAAATTTTTATCTGCATCGTTGGAAAACTTGGGTAACGGTTTAAATATGGACGAGTTTAAGGAAACACGCAAAATGTTTAAAAAAGACGACCAGTTTAATTTAATGCGCCAAAAAGGTGTTTTTCCATAGAGTTTCGTTGATTGTATGGAAAAAATGCAAACCCCAAATTTCCCAACAAAAGATCAATTTTATGATACTTTACGCAAAGAACATGTCAGCCATGAAAGTTATGAGAGAGCAAAAAAGGTATGGCATTTGTTTAAGTGTAAAAATTTAGGGGATTATTCGGATGTGTATTTAAAGTCAGACGTTTTGTTGTTATGTGATGTATTTGAGAAATTTCGCGACACTTGTTTAAAGATTTACAAATTGGATTCTGCGCATTACTATACCCTTCCAAGTTTATCTTTTGACTGTATGTTACGTATGACCAAGGTGGAGTTAGAGCTTTTAACAGATATTGATATGATTCATTTTTTTAAGAAAGGTATTCGCGGTGGAATAAGTCAGTGTACGGAAAGGAAGCATATTGCAAATAACTCATACTTGCCAAACTTTAATCCAACAGAACCGTCGTCATTTATCACATATCTAGATGCAACAAATCTTTACCATTCGGCGGTTTTAGATGGCTTACGGAAAATGAAATAATAAATTTAAATATTTTGGGTGTTGACGATGACGGTCCATATTTATATGTTTTAGAAGTGGATGTGCATTACCCAAATGAATTGCATGATGCACATTCAGATCTGCCATTCCTAGTGGAAAACATGGTGCCACCAGTTGAGACGTCCAAATTACCAAAATTAATTCCCAATTTAAATGACAAAAGGCGATATATTGTCCATTTTAGAACATTAAAACAAGCCATCCAGAACGGTCTTATGGTAATGAAAACGCATCGGATTTTGAAATTTAATCAGTCCAAGTGGTTAAAGACATACATTGATTCTAATACGGTATTGCGAAACTCGGCAACAACAAAGTTTGGTAGGGATTTGTTTAAATTATTTATAAACGCTGTTTTCGGAAAAACGATGGAGAATGTTGAAAACCGCAAAGATATAAAGTTAATTACTCAATGGGACAATTACGTCGGTAAAGTGGGTGCAAGGGCATTAATTGCCCGTCCAAATTTTAATAGTTGCTCCATTTTTTACCGAAGATTTTGTCGCAATCCATATGGGGAAAACAAAAATAATATACGATAAACCTATATATTGGGTTTTCCATATTGGACATTTCGAAAACAGTTATTTATGGTTTTTTCTATGAGTTTATAAAGAAAACGTTTGGTAGTAGCGCATCTTTACTATACACCGACACGGATTCTCTTATTCTTAAAGTGTTCACCGATGATTTTTATCGTGTAATGTCAGAACACCCGGATAAATTCGACACTTCCAATTATCCCGAGCAAAATACATTTAATATAATTAAAAGTGAATCGGTTCCGGGTAAAATGAAAGACGAATTTCCTGGTGATCCGATAGTTGGTTTTTATGGTACCGGGGCCAAAGCATACTATATTAAGTCCGTAAGTAGTGAATTAAAAATAGCAAAAGGAATTAAAAAGTCGGTTATCGAAAAAGAACTTCATATGGAAGGTTATAAAAGAATCGAACACGGAGGTTTGATTTTTAGAAAGATGAAGACCTTTCGCAGAATACATGACGTACATACAAAATTAATAAACAAAATAGCGCTATCGGCTAAGGACGATATACGTTTTGTAATTCCTTCGTCTAGCAAAACTTTACCTTGGGGTCATACAGACATCGAGTTTTATCAGAACGATCCAGGCGAAAATGTACGCAACATACAGGCTGTGGTAGAATCTTTTTTAACAGATGAGGAAAAATTAAAATCTTTACTCGAAGTGTTTGAAACGTTTCTATCAGAGGATGTATAAAACAGTAAGGTCCATATCAAAGTCGTTGTTAATATTTATGTGTTTGTTATTTATTATTAATATTTAACCACTAACTACCGGCAATGCTACACTCGAATCGCAGAATTTCATTGTCCTTGAAAGCAGAATACTAGGTTAAGTTGGTCGCATGTTTACAAGGTTAGCAAAGGCAGTGGTAGGGATTAGACACAAATCCCTCTATGACAACGTCAGCAAGGACAGTGGTGGGGGGTGATTGTGCGGTTAGCAAAGGCAGTGGTAGGGATTAGACACAAATCCCTCTACCGACAAGGTCAGCAAGGACAGTGGTGGGGTGATTGTGCTGTATAAAGATAGGTCTGGTAGTAAAGACTTCATTGTATAAGTGATATTCGTTCGTAAAGGTTCGTAAAAAAAAAAAAATCAAAATGACAGGTGAGAATACTTCTTTTGGGCGGTAATGCTACTCAAGAATTTTATTGATGAGTTCGATAAAATGGGTCAGGACCTGTCGTTGCCCAACCACAGTGTTGGCTAAAAAGGGGAAGTTGATATGGCTTTATTTACTTTTTGTGGATAAAGTAAAAATACGACAAAAGCTGACGCTTTCGAGGCACAGAAAAGTGCCACCACCACCACCGTCACCGCCAAAAATTAATATTTTAAAGAAAAATTGTTTCAGACCGGCTAAGAAGACGGTACCAAAATTTAAAAATTTGACGACGCCCGTCAGCGCCATAACAAAAGGTGCCTAGCAAATTTTACAGTTCCATTAACCAGTCTACGGCTAGTGGAACACGAAAGCGTAAGGTTGAAAATGGCCGGTCTTCTTCCTCCACAGCGATCCAGAATGGATCAACCAAATAAATCAAGCCAGCATCGGGAAATTATTGCGGACAACACTGAAAGGCGGAGGATCTAATCAAAGATGTCGAGGAAAAGTCAAAAAGGTTAAAGCATGCGAAGCCGAGTTGGCTGAAGTACAGCAGCGACTAAGTCGTTGAAAAAGAAGCTGAAAAAAGAAGGTTACAGTTAATTTTTAATAAATTATACATTCCAACCACGTAGATGTCATCCTAAATAACGTTTTTTTAAAACTTGTGCATTAGGCCTTTCGGGGAGAGCACGTAAAAAAACCCCAAAGTCTGGGTCCAACAACTGGGTTTGGGGAAAAAGGATATTATTTATTTGTTAAGTTCAAATTGTTTAACCTGGGTGGAAAACTTCAAAAATATAAAACAAATAAAAAGGGTTTTAAAAAAAAATTTTCAAGATAAAATTTAAAAAAATTACAAATTTTTTATAAGTACAAGAAAATGTCGGGGCAAATTTTATTTGAAAAATCTCGCTTTGGAAGTTGATATACGAAAAAAATAAAATAACTAAAAATGTTAAGAAAAGTAAAAAGCTTAATTTGTGTTTAAAAAGTTTTTCTGTAAAATAAAAAGTTTTATCAAAATTTTTATAAGTCCAAGAAAAGTCCTTGCAACTTTAATTTAAAAAAATCTTCCGTGGGAGTTGATATACGGAAAAAACTAAAATAACTAAAAATTAACCAAACCAAAACAGATAATTTGTAATTAAATTTTTTTGTCAAATGAAAAGTAAAAAAAAAAACCAAAATTTTTGTAAAGTCCAGAAAATGGAGGGAAAAAATTTTAAATTATTTAAGTAAACACCCAAGTTGGGTCGATAAATTATAAAGGTAGGTAAGCTTGAATTTTTTTTTTTATAAATTTTTTCCATAAAATTAACGGAAATGCCTCAAATATAAGATGGAAAATAGAAAACTGCTAAAAATATTGTCGAAAATAAAGAATCGGTAATATCAGAGTAAATAATATGGTTAGGAAAAAACCCGGGTTAACCATGTGGTCTTTAGAATTTAATGAAATTTCCAAAAAAACAGATAAAAAAAATTTAAATTAAATTAAAGTGGGGGAAAAGGGGGTCCAATAGCTGAAAAGGGGGTAAGAAAAAAGTTTTAAACAAAAAAGTTTCTTTAAGCAAATAAGTTATAAAGAGAGGTAAATTTTGATAAAACATTAAAAAAGCTACAAATAAGAAAACCAATTTAAAAAAAAGAATTAAAAAAAATGTGACTTTGGGGGCCAGAGGGGGACAAACTAAAACGTTTCGAAAAATTTATAAGAAAATAATGTAGACTGGAGTTTTTGTAAAAACCAATTTTTTTCATAATTATAGGGTAAAAAATAGAAATATACCTTTTTTTTAACTCGGAAAATGCTATTTGGGAAGCCATAGCGGGTTAGTTTAAGAGATAGAACAAAAAAGAAAAAACACGTATATATTCGGCCGGGCTTTAAAAAACTAAAAAAAACTGTTAAAAAAATTGTGGGTCCAAAAAAGCCGGAAAATTAGTCGGAAAATTTTCGGTAAAACAGGAAAGGAATGAAAATACCTTCATGAAAATAGGTGCAAACGATTTTAAAGCCCCGGGGAGTGGGGGGCAAAGGGGGTTTAGGGGTGGCAAAAAAAACATAGCGGAGCGTTTTTTTTTAAGGACCAACGCATGCGTACTAGCTATAATGAAATTGAAGCAAAAAATTGGTACTATGGCCCTGAAATGGGTAACAGAGGTTAATCGAACACTTTTCTTAAGAATAAAATTTTTTGTGCGGTGTTGCCAAGTGTGTCAAAAGTTTAAATATTGCAAAAAAATAAATTTTTTTCTTACCAATAAGTTTTAATGCAAAATGAAATTTTTAATGTATAGATAGCAATATTGCAACCTTTTATGACCCATAACTATTTGTGATGCAATGTTTTTTAAGGAATGCTTGCGCAATAAATGTAAAATCGGTAATTTTCCAAACGTGGAAAATTTTATAGAAAAAAGATACAGAACAAAAAGTAAAGATTTTTGGCTTATTTTTTTTTTTGTTAAATGAACGGAAAAGTCTTAAATTAAATATAAAAATTTGAAATCTTATCAATTTTTTTAAATTTAATTTTTTTTTCTTTTTTTTTTTTTTTAAACTTCCAAAAATAAATTGGTGAGTAATTTAAATAGCTATCCAAATTTTTTTCCTTATAACAATTTTTCATAAAATAAACGAAAAGCTTTAAATTACATATAAAAATATATATATTTTTATTATTTTTTTTAGGTACAAAATATTTATTGTTAGGATAACATAAAATTAAAATCGGTAAAATATTAAAATAGGTATGCTTATTACTTTTGTCCCTTAACATTTTTTCGTAAAAGAAAAAAAAAAACCCAAATTAAATATAAAAGTTTATATTTATATAAATTTTTTCTAAGTACAAAAAATTTTTTTAGATAACACAAATTAGAATGGGTAAATTATCAAGTAGTTGGTAAATATTTTGATTTATAATCTTTTTTATCAAATAAACGAAAAAGCTTTAGATTTGACATAAAACCTTATTATTTTCTTAATTTTGCAAAATTCCAAAATTTTTTTAAAAATTTTTTTTTGGATTTGGCTGATAAAAAAATAGAAGCTGAATATTTCTGCCTTTTAAGATTTTGTTGTAAAATAACATACAAATTAGATTAATTATTTAAAGAGTTGGGTTATTTTTTTGAAATAAAAATTGTGTTAAAAAACTAATGGAAAATGTCTAAGAAAAAAATATTGCAAGGTGATGGGACTTAAAGCCTATAAAAAGTCATCTTAATTTTTTAATTAAATGCGACAATCCCTAACTTATCAAATTTTCTGACCTTGAATTTACCCCAATTTTTATTGCGTAACCTCTTTACCCCTTCCACACAACCACAATTTATCCTTCAAGTTATGTAATCATTTCTTGGAGGATTTAGGGCATTTAGGGTGACCCCCATAGAATTTTTTTTTTATATTTTTTTAGACGGCAACATGTCAACAAATTCCGATGCCGGGTATCCAGTAGGGGAAGAAAATTTCTTAACTACCATCATAAAAAAATTAGACTGGCTGCAGAAAATTTGGGGAAAGATTTTGTTGGACATTACCTACGCAAAGGCAAGGGATATGTATTGGTGCCTCGCCTGTTACGTAGATAAAAATTTTTGATGGGGAAATTGTAAACACAAATATTACGTTGAATATCCAATTTCGGGAAGATATCACCTGCGACTGTTGTGCGGAGAAGTTGTGCTTTTTCACACTTCAAAGGGCGTGTCTGGTTTGTCAAAAGCCTGGGTTTTATTTGAAATGGAGATTTTCCGGAATGACCCCTCCCCGAAACCACGAAATAAATATCCGTCCTTTTAGGACAACAAATTTTTTGAAAGTAGTTTAGTTTACAAAGCCTATTTAGGATGGGATGTTTGTTACATAAAAAAAAAACCCTTAGTGAGTAGATATGTAGGCCATGACCAGTCATTTTTTTACCTTGAATCTACCCTTTTTTATTTCTGTCCTTGAATCTACCCCCTTTTTCCTCCGTATAGTGTTTGACCTTCTGTGCGTTTCTCCCCCCATTTTCAGAATTTGTCCTTGAAACTGAGTATAAATATATTATCTTTAATTTTTGATTCATAAGTCCATCTTTTAACCTGATTAAATATATCTTTTTGATATATTTTGTCTTTTAAGTCGAAATGGGGTAAAGTTGTTGCGGTTTTCGGCCTTTTTCGATTGATGGAAAACAAATGTGTGTGAAATGTGAACATTTTGAAAAATAGTTGGGATGATGGGGTTTTGTGAGTGGTGTGACAACTATCACAGACAATGCCAATAAGAGGATTTGAAGCCGGGGAAGGTTTGCGAATGACAGCGAACTAGTCGCCTATCACTGTCAGTTCCAAGGGCCCGGGTCTCGGCCCCAACAACAACTGCTGGAACCAATTGTGGGCATCATCCCAACCTATGACCAATGAAGAAGGTGTGGAGAAAGAACTTCATCGGATCTAGTTTTTTCACCACCACCAACACTCGAACGTCCGATGAAGAGGATTTCTACGGAGGCGAAAACAATGATGATATGGATGATGTCGATGAAGAAAGAGGTTTTCGGGTTATTTTTGCTTCTCGTGCCGAATGTCGTCAGTTCGGGTATGGTGAATAATTAATTAATTATTTATTTAAGTTAAACCAACTTATAACTTGTGCACTAGGCCTACGGGGGAAAGCACGTTAAAAAAAACGCGCCGAGAAGTCTAGGTCCTAACAACTGTTGTGTGAAAACGGTATATAATATTTATATATTGTTAAGTCCGACATTGTTTAACCTGGTGTGGAAACGACTTCAAATTAATATTATGTTTTAACAGTTTGGTAGATGTAATTTTGGATTAATTAATTATCTTTGTTATGTATTCCTATTTATAAATAAAACTAATTTTTCTAAGTACAATTTGTGTTTATTTTAATCATACCCTTTTAACAATACATATATATAAAAACTAAACAACATCGGCTTTATCTATCCAGGAGTTAAATTGGTTTGGGAAACCTAACCATTTAACAAATAACTATTTATTTGATTCTTCTTACGTTCACGAAGGACTTTCTCAACTAAATAGACACCTGGGCTTTTGTCTTTAGCAGTTCGGTTTCCCAAAAAACTACCCATAATTGGTTGACCGTTTGTGGATTCCAAAAGATAAGCGGTGGATTTGTAAGTTAACCTTTGCTATTTTAAACTACTGCTCCGTCAACCACGAAGGTGTATAACCTTTATCAAATATACTCTTGTATTTGCTGATACGAACCACATCCCTAGGCGAAATTTAAACTTTTAGGTACAACTTTTATATGATTATATGCTTTAATGTCGGTATGGGTTTAACATTTATCGGTTTCATTCCAATTGATGTTTGGTATTGTTGTAAGTTTTGTGGCAAACGATAAAAGCTTTTTCCAGTTATAGGATCCTTAATCGAAAACTGTTTATACAGTATATTTTTCAGTGTTCTTAGGGCCCTTTCAACTATGGCTGCTTTTTCGTACTATATGTGGAATAATGATAAATCTTGTACTTTTTCATAAGGGTTTGAAAATTCTTATTGTAAAATTCCTTTCCGTGATCGCTTTGCAGGTTGTCTGGGTGTTGGCCTCATTAATAAGGATTCATTGCTCTGGCAACTTCAGTGCCCGTTTTGGTTCTGATCGCTTTCGTGTATACATTTTTTGAGTAACAATTAATACATACAAGTATGTAGCGATATCCACTATTTTCGTCAGCATATTGTTGCATTTCGGCCGTCAATTTGCCACAAATCATTATATCCTTTAATTATTATACGCCTTCTAATGAAATTTTTCTTTGACCTAGAAGTTCATAAATATTTTATTTTTTCTGCGCTGGGATATCTTCAGTAGTAGCACCTAGCGAGTTACTGATGAAAATAATAAATACATTACCTAATAAACAATACCCTCTTCACGAAGTTCCTCTATAATTGAAATGATTTCATTGTCATGTCCAGTATGGCCTGCCATTGTTGAACTAATAACAATCTTAATCGGTCTACTAATTCTTTAGGTTTATTCCAATACACATATTCGATTTCTTAGAAGTGGGGTTTTTTTTTTTGTTGGTAGTTGAAATTTTGAAATCCCATCTTTTTTTTGTCGTACGGAACCACCTAATTTAGTTCCTGTCATTAAAGGTTTTATAAGAATGTACTTTTTCCTTTTGGGTTTTCCCCTTTGCCCTTTAAAAAATCATAATACATAAGAAATCAGTCAGTTCCAAAATACTTTTATAATTTTGTAGTACGTGTCATTATTCACTTTTTTACCTAATATAGGGGGTTTCTTAGAAAGATAAGTCGTATAACTCATGTCCACCATCAAATGTAGCCAAATTTTTATATTTGTTATCATAAAATAACACCTTGTCTTTTTGAAAACGTATTTCCATTTTGCCCATATACAATTTTATTTTATTTTTTTTTTTATATACCCCATAAACGGTATCGTAAAAAAGAAAGGGTTCTTATTAAGTCCATTTTGGGGAAACCAAAATATTCTGTAATTCCTTACCGCTAGACAGGTGGATGATGTTGATGGGTTCCCACTTGTTTGAGGGAGATGGTGTTAATAAATTTGAATTATTAATCTTTCAAGTGGTGTGAAGATTCTTTGACCCTTTTCGAAAGGTTCCACTGATGTAAATAAAGTTTTTTTTTCTTGGGTATTCTACATGTGCCATTGGCGTTAAAGATTCCATTGTACTTGATGACTCTTTGATAAATAATCCATGGGCGTGCTCGTACTTCGAGTTTGTGTTGTAGTTGTTGCTGTTACATTAGGTCTTTGTTGACGACTTGTTTGCTGCTTTACGACTTAGATATGGATGTCAACGGTTTTGAAATGGGTTCATAAAATTTTCCAATTCAAGTTATCTCTTACATTGGCCGCTTTAATTTGTTTAAATTTTTTCTTACAGAATTTAGCTTCAATCAATTTTCTTTTAACTCAATTTGCTTATTCATGGTAATGATGTTGTTTCAAGCTCATACAAGGTCGTAATGATAATTTTTTCTATAATATACATATATATAGCTATCGAATCCTTTTCGATATCTGCCTGAATTTAAGTTACTATCTTTATCAATAAATAAGAAACCATATTTATTGGGCCCAACATTTCGAACACATTTTTGAAATTGTGGGAAAATAACATCGGGTGCAACGTGGTCGGAGAATATGTGACGTAAATTCATTTCGTCCTGTTTAAACATAATAATAAAATTGGCATTGTCACGCACCAGTTGTTTCGAACCGTGAATAAGTTTGAGCTAAATAAAAGGAATCTACATTTTTATGTCGCCCCATGCTAAAATATGAACGTATAACATCCTGTTTTTCACACATTACATCATCAAAATAAAAATGGAGTTTGGTTTGCATCTGATGGTTCCACAAATTTGTTGCATTGCTGAATGTATAGTACCAAGTCCTTTTATGCGAGACAGAATTTTTTTAAATACTCATATTTTGGCTGATACAACACGACTTTGAAATATATACTATCTGATTTTTTGAAGAAAGACCCCGTCATCGACGGTCTTCACTCAGTTAGCTAAAATGGTTGTTGTAAGTAAAAATTTATGAAATACAGAGACCGGGAAAATAACCTCTATGGTTTGTTGTGTTGTCATTTTAAAATTTTGGGGGTTTGGGGGCCCTTAAGCATGATTATCTATATTTTTAAACAAAAATTGTGTCACAAAACCATTCGAGAAGCAGGAAAACAAGGCGAGGGCCGAGGGATATGCTGATTTTTTAAAATACAACCGGAAAAGGGGCCTCGTTAAAAAAATACAAGTGAAATCGGTTTTCTTCTGAGGAAAAAGTTGTGAATTTTCAAATTTCTTGGAACTGAACTAACATGCTGAAGGACTATTTATGAAACTGTACTTGTGTTAAAATAACGCCAGAAAAGTGTCTTGTTAAAAAGTAAACATACAAGTGAAATTGACAGTTTTTTTTTTCCAAATGCAAAAAAAAGTGAATTTAATATTTTCTTCATTGAAACTGAAGGACTATTTATGAAACTGATTTTATATTGAATTGTTGTTCATAAAGTTCATGAGTAGGGAACTAAGTGAGGGAAGGCAAATTTTAGGGTTTTTACCCCTGTGAAAAAAAACATTTCTTTTTAAAAAAAATTATTTTTT
>JAHBCN010002803.1:84950-97636 GCA_019359885.1 Listronotus oregonensis | reverse complement strand
AATTTTAAAAATTTTTAAAAAATCTGTAACTATGTAATGATTAATATATATACTTTTAAAATTTTATTTTAAACCTTTCTTGGGGGTTGCGCAAACCTGCAAACCTAAGGAGGAGCCGCCACTGCTTGGAATTGACTTGATTTGACTTGCAAATAGGGGGCTGTTATACCCCCGGATGGTTTTACTGCTTAGGCATTCACCAGCTCGCCCTCACCCCTCCAAAGCTTAGCAAGAGGTGGAGCAACCCTTCCACATTGGTTACACCCCCGTTAGATCGGGTTAAGAGAGGGGCTAGACATATTTCTTGGAAACTCCGATGTAGTCCGGCTCGAAACCGCATCGAAGCTCCCGACTATTTCAAAATAATAAAGCTATTTAAATGCACATTCAGTTGTCGAGAAATGCAGCAACAAAATCCAGATATAACCGGTTTCTGTCAGATCCTTTTTTTGTCCTCACGAGCCTGTGCTCGTGAGGACAAAAAACACCACATATGGTCAACGTTACCACGTGTGATTTGAAAAAAGGGTTTAGGAATTACTCTGGACTTCAAAAACTACACTTTCACCACATTCCGAATGGCAGGGTGAGTTTTTCCTTGATCCCCGACGGGAAATACAGCAGATACGGCTCCTTCAACCGCCTTCCCGGAAAAAACTATGTAGTTTTTTTATCGACCGCACCTCACTAGTCGAAGGTCAAGCAGAAACTGTACTTGTAAAATGCAGCATAACCTTTAACCTGTGACGTTAAATTATGGATGGTAGAGAGATAAGGACCACCACCTCTGTGTTACAAAAGTGGCCCTCAAATTGCACTAA
This sequence comes from Listronotus oregonensis, assembly GCA_019359885.1. NCBI lineage: Eukaryota > Metazoa > Arthropoda > Insecta > Coleoptera > Curculionidae > Listronotus > Listronotus oregonensis. The sequence goes on along the minus strand of JAHBCN010002803.1, from coordinate 96,815 downwards.
ATTAAGATGACGCCGGTGTTCCCAACGACCGTTTTTAAACCAATAACCTCGTTGTTTTAAACTTTACGGTCTGTTTGATATCAAGTAAAGGGTAGGAAAGTGTAGGACTAAAAAGCAGAACTCAGCGTAAGTAAGTTGCATATTTGATGTTTATACCAAACGCGTTTGAGACCTATTTCAGAAATTAAAAAAATTGCCTTATGGTTATGTTTAGAAACAAACAAATTCAAGTCTTGTAGTAAAGATGCATATAACTTCACTAACACTTACATCAAAGGTTAGAGTAATTAAGCGAAAACTAGTTTACACAACAATTCATACCAAACACCTAGTCCTAAATAACACTGACGATACAAACGGTTTATTCACAAAAAGTGTAAAATAGTGTACACCATTTCTGGTTAAAAACAGAGGCGTAATGTTTAATACGGTCAAGGTCAGTGGTTCACCTCATTGACCTCATACCCTTCACTACACCAGCGCTTTTTTATTTAGTGCTATTCGCCCTCAGGCCACTCTCAGGCTGAGCCAAATAGGCATAAGATATGGTGCTCCTTTATCTCTCTACTCTCCAAAATCCGATAATCCGAAAAAGTTAAAAGTGTGGTTAAAAGCAAAAGCACAAAACAAAACAGAAAACACGAAAGAGTTTAAAGAAAATGATAACTAATGGTATAATTCAACGTATTAACGGTTAATTAGTAAACATCAAAAATAAATATGAATATTTTACAGCAAGTTATGAAAAAATTCCCTGCTCATTTATTATTGTCGAGTGGAACCAGTTCTATCACAAATTTCATCCAAAAAACTAACAAGAGTATACAAACCTCAGATCTTACCATGTTGTGAAGTAATGGGTTTTCAGTGTTGAGTAAGTATGCAGTATTTTAGGGTTTTATTATTTTTATTTTCTAGTTAATATTAAACCCTGTATATGGGTCTAGGTTTATAGGAAGTTATTAAAGATATGTATGTTCCTATTATACCTATCTTAAGGACAAGGGTAACAGTAAAAAAAGGTTTATAAAAAACCCACTTCTCAGAATCTCTGCACTATAAGAATAATTTCGGTAATTGTCTCGAAAGTTGCCTCCTCTCCGATTTTGACCAAATTTGGTGCAAAATGAAGAATTCTGTGCAAAAAGAAGGAGGAATAGTGTAAATAAGGTTAGTTTGATTTTCAACTTTGATGATGAATATCTCGAAAACGAAACGTTGCCGAAAAAATATTTTTTCAGATTCATAATCAGCGCCCCAAAAAACCCCCATATACCAAATTTGGTCAAAATCGGCGAGGAGGCAACTTTCGAGACATTACCATAATTTCGAGTTATGTGTTACTACAAAAGTTGTTTTTGATTAAGTTACATATTACAAATGATTTACCTTGGAACAAATTGTTACTTGCTGTATTATTTTAATTATATTAGATTTTCTCACAAATACTGGATTAATTTAGAATCTGCCCATCAGTAAAATCATGTGCATTTTTTATATCTATTTTCACATATTGTTTTTTCATAAGCCAAATTTATACTTCTTGTCACCCAAATCCACCATCAGAAAAAAAAGATCCACAGCATTTAGGATAAGAGAAATGAACTGCTGTAACTTAGCTTCTAGGTCAGTGTTGTTACCACCAACAAAGCACCAGTCTGTCTGCTTGATTACTCCGCACAATGTAAAAAAGCCTGCATTAGTAAGAGGTCTATAATCAATAATTTATTCAGCTACTAGAATTAATTCAAAGACCAACTTAAGATAATGCCATTAAGGTCTTACATGTTGATAAAAACATTATTAGGGTATCCATTCTATCATGCGGGAATATGGTAAAAAACTCAATACAAAATCGTCTGATCTTTTGTTTGAAAATAAACAGTTAAGTCACCAATAATCGTTTTAGGTTTAAGGTTTGGTGTACCTATAAAGTTCTGACAGAATCTTTAGAAATCTTTCAAAATTTGCGGTAATATTTGAAGAGTCCACGAAAAAAAGGCTGAATGTCCATCAATTGTTGTTCTGAGAAAATCAAATTTAAAACTTTAGAGCAGTTACTAACATAGTACAGTGTTAATATTTTGGATCTTTTTTTGCTAACTTATGCTGTATACTATTTTGTATTATACTTGACAGTTTATAAAAACGTCGAGATTAAAAAAAAGCTTTATGAAACCAAAAAAAAAACATTCTTAACAAGGTAAAAAGCGATATGTTTCATTTATGTAGTAAAAACTGGGCTTTATTTTTTTCATTTTTTTCCTCATTGTGGGCTAAGCCTTTGTAAACCAACCTGGCATTTTCAGAGGTGCAGACTGGCTTAGATGAAGCAGATCTATAAATTTCTCCTGCAATATTTTTATTGGATCTGTAAAAGGCATAATGCAAAAACAATGAAGTTTTAAAGCAAAGTAACTGTTGCATAACTTTGGTGGAAACATAAACTTTCTCTCTCTCTGTGGAAGCTGCACTTCTTCAGACGTTATAATGAGTGGGCGGATAATTGATGAATTCCAGTACCCGTTATAAGTATCTCTGTTCCAAAAGTCGTGGATGGCCATTTGATATTCTTAGCTTTCCGATTGGTCTTGATTTATATTTTTTTTTTTATCTTGGGACATTCCATGAAGGCTGATGCCTAAGTACTAACGTACCGTGGGTGTCTTCAGTGTGGTGAGAGGGAGTTTGTTCACACGGGACTTAAATTTTTGGAGATTGGGAGGAGAAGGAAATACTTCTGCGGGCAGCAGGTTCCATAGTCTTGACACTCTAGGGATGAAGGAACGAAGAAAGCGGGAAGTTCGGGTCCTCTCTAACTGAACTGTAAAAGGATGCATAAAAGTTGCACTACGTGTTGCTCTGTTGGGAGCTGCCAAAGAAGGAATTATACTGGCCAACTCCTCTGAGCAGAAGCCGTGAAAATACCTATAGAAGAGCGATAGATCCCCTACAGCTCGACGGTGGGCAAGAAGAGGAAGCCTTTCTGTGAGCGTTGGATCATTAATAAGACGAACGGCTTTTCTTTGAATGGAGTCCAGAATGCTAAGTGTTGTAGGGGACGCCATTCCCCAGACATGAGAACAATATTCTAAAGAGGGTCTGATTTGGGATACATACAGAGTGTACAGATTGGAAGAAGAGAAATATTTTCTGGCTCGGAAGAGAAATCCAATCTTTTTTGAAGCTGCCGAAGCTATGGATGAAATGTGCTTGTGCCAGTTGAGGTTATTCTTAAAAGTAACGCCGACAAGATTAAACGACTCTTTGTTCTGCAGAACTTGGCCGCTCATATGTAAGGGATGAGCATTTGCAGACATTTTTCGCGACAGCGAACATGACTGTGTTTTCGAGGCATTAAACTGTTCGAACAAGATTTTTGGCGCCCCAATCCAAGATAAGTTTGAGGTCTTGTGAAAGAGATATCTGCATTGACCTGCGCTTGTTTTCGAAATCAGGATTACACGGTGGCTTAAGAAATTGAATACTAGAGTGGAGGGTACTATCGTCAGCAAAACTATGAATGGGATTGATTGTGGAAGAGAGAAGATCGTTAATGTGTAGAAGAAACAGCGTGGGTGCCAGCACTGAGCCCTGGGGTACCCCAGCATTAATTTGGTAGAAGCTGGAGGAATGACCATCTATACTAACTGATATAATAATAATAGTAATAATAATATGCTTTATTGTCCAAGAAAACTCTCATTGACAAAGCTGAAAAAAAACCTACCTAACATAACATTTAAATAATACAACATTTTCAAACATTTTCAAAGTTCGAGCCATTGAGCCATATAATATAGACAGAAGAAGACAATAAAAGATAACAGTAATAAAATGCTGGTATATACAAAAACAAAATACAATATTAACTAACAAAGTTACTAGATTTCTGGTCACAAAATGTAAAATACAATTAATTATGATATTCATTAAAACTTATAATTCACATATACACATGCATACATATTTACACACATACATACAAACAAACACCCGTATAGATACATACAACAACAAAAGAGGTAAAATGTAAAATAAAACAATAAATATTGGTAAACAAATTTAAAATTAAAATAATAATAATAAATGTCACTATATTTCCGTTAGGGTCGAAAACAAATACTTAAATAATAATTAAAATGTACAATACTATTTAGAAAAATCGGTCATACATAAAATAAACTTAAATATACATATACCTACCCATCCTCACAAATATGTAAAACCAAAACATTACTAATCTTATTTTAAAAAGTGTCATCGTAATATTCCTGGAGTGTGTAATACGGTCTTGTAACAATTAACTCTTTAACCTTTCTTTTAAACAAACGATCATCTAGAATTTGTCTAAATGTAATTGGAATGTGATTATATATTCTAATGCTTTTAAAGAAAATAGATCTTTTAGTCAATGTGGTTTTGGGAATAGGCAGAGGAAGTCCATCTCTTCGAGTATTTTGTGGATTAGGTGCTATGAAATTTTTATACTTTTTGTGCAGAAGGCAGACCGTCTCCACTATGAAAATTCCTATTATAGTTAATATTCTTCCACTAACAAACAGTGGTTTGCAATGTTCCCTGCACTTAACTTTAAACAGATATCTTACTGCTCACTTTTGTAAAACCAGAATGGAATTCATTAATTGACTGTTACAAAAACCCCAAAATGCTATTCCATATCTCACATGAGATTCGAACAATGCGTAATACACTGTGCGAGCAATTGTGATACCTAGCTCCTTTGACACTGTTCTTATGGCATAACAACCACTCGACAGTTTCTTGCTCAATTCTAATATATGTTCTTCAAACTTTAATTTCCTGTCTATAAAAATACCCAAAAACTTTGTGACTGATCTATTCTCTATAAAATCATTTTTAAAAGCCAAATTATCACAATTAAATCTAAAAGTTAATACTCCAGTCTTAGCAATGTTAAGGGATAAACAGTTTGCAGCACACCACTCATTCACAATACTCAAATCATTTTCAATAATTTCTTTCAAGCTTTCTCCATTCTTTCCATGCCACAAAATAGTTGCATCATCTGCAAACAATGTAAACGATCCCTCAATGTTAATTTTTGGCAGGTCATTAATATATATTAGAAAAAGTAGTGGTCCTAGTACTGAACCTTGAGGGATGCCACTACTTATAGAAAAAACATTGGAGCACTTTCCATATGCATTTACCATTTGGTTTCTATTTGAGAGATAAGAGGCAAACCAATCCAAGGCAATTCCCCTAACACCATAACGCTCCAGTTTACGCAATAGCACTCTATGATTTACACAGTCGAATGCCTTTGCCAAATCACAAAATACAGTCGCCGCAACATCACCATCATTCAGACTGGTATATAGGTTTTTAAGAAATGAAAATATTGCTTCACTGGTACCTGTTCGTTCCTGAAAGGCAAACTGAGACGCCGACAAAATTTTATGTCGTTTGAAAAAATCCATAAGTCTTTTTTTGACTAACTTTTCAATAATTTTGGAAAGGGTGGGCAGCTTGGAAATAGGGCGAAGGTTCGCGGGTGTATTAGGGTCCCTTTATGCAAGGGTATAACCACAGCAGTCTTAAGACAAGAAGGAAACATTCCATGCCTAAATGAATAATTTATTGCCCCTGCTAAAGCACTTAGGGCATTGTTTTCTAAATTTTCAAAAATTCTAGCTGAAACTCCATCCAAGCCGGATGACTTTTTGTTTTTAATTTGAGAAATCATGGATCTAAGCTCATCAACATCAGTGTCAAAGAGAACAAAAGTATCCATTACAGAAACATTGTCCAAAAAGCTTAAAGGATCCAATTGAGACTGAGTATTTGCTGTTAAATTTGATGCCACCAACAATAAAAAGAGTTTAGCTCATTTAAGTCAATATTTAGCTTATTTTGAATTGAACCATTTTTTCCTCTTATGTTACTTACAATATTCCAGCTTCCTTAGATTTATCCCTGGAATGAGCGATTCTATCCCTATAATAGTCTCCTTAGCCATTTTTATAGTGCGCCTATAAATACCTTTATACTTATTAAAATATCTATGAAAATTGGCATTGTCAGTAAATTTTCTTAAAGTATGTAGTGATTTTAAATTCTTAGCTGAAATTTTTAAGCCCGGTGTAATCCAAGATTTTTTACATTTATATTTAATTTTTCTTAATGGAAAATTATAAATAAAAATATTTAGTAGTGTGGAGCGAAATGCACTTACAGGATCTGGACCAGTCAATACAGTTTTCCAGTTTGTCCGGAGAGTATGTTTCCTAAAGCTATTAAAATTTTTAGAACTAAATATTCTACCAAGCGTCCGATTTCTCCTCATCACCTTAAACGTTACAGGAAACCTTAGATGTACCGCCTCGTGATCAGACAAAGGCGCGGCCACTACAGAACAATCACACTTATCACATTCAAAATTTACACATACATAATCTATTACTGATGCACTATATCTAGAAATATGGGTAGGCTCGTCAACAAGCATCGTAAAATTAAAGTATTTCTAGATTCTCTAAGAATAATTTTATGTCGCCACTTGGCGGTCTATAAATACAAATTAAATAAATATTACATTTTTTATTAAAAACCATGCTAAATTCAAAATTTTTTTTCGGAAAGCAAATTATTATATTTTGATATGCTCTCAACAGGAAAGGTCTCATAAAACGTTTTATTTATTAAAATCATTGTACCACCATAGCCAGTATTTCCACGACAAAAGCTTGTAGCTATAAAATAATTTGGTATAAAACATGGTTCGTTACATTTCAGCCAATGTTCCGTTATAAATATAAAATTAGGACTACCCTGATTTTCACAGAATATTACAAACTCATCACTCTTATTTCGGAGTGATTGAATATTAATTAACAACAATGAAACTCTGTTTTCCGAATGAAAATTTAGACTATTTCTAGAACATACTTTAATTACTCCCTGACTATTCGGCTCGAACTCAGGTCTAAAAAATTATTGCATGACTCAATATTTTCCACGACTTTAACGTCGATTAGAAAGGAAACTGGGAAGCCAAGAGCAAAGCTTAGGCGGAAGATCGTAAGAAGGAAGTTTGTTAAGAAGTCCATCATGCCAGACCTGATCGAAAGCTTTGGATATGTCAAGAGCAACGATCTGGGATTCACCAAGAAACTCAAGGGACTTGTTCCAGTTGTGTGAGACAAAGGAAAGAAGATCAGCTGTGGATCTACTGTGACGGAATCCATATTGTCTATCATGTAAGATCTTATGTTTTTCCAGATACTTTAGGATTTGGGAATTAATGAATTTTTCCATTACTTTGCAAACAACTGAAAGAAGAGATATAGGTCTATAGTTGGAAGGGAGACTGATTATACTGATTTCTCGCTTCGATGCTAGCCTGTCGATTTTCGGTACTGGGGTTTTGAAGAAACTTTTTGTGGGCTTGAATTTTTAAAAGTCTGGCTTTGTCACAGGATTTAGCAAACCACGGTTTGTGATTTGAAGTTATGGGGTTCTTTTTAGTCTGGGGAATATAGGTCTCAATGCCTAGTTGAATTGTTTCGGTAATTTGTTTACATATTTCGGAAGGATCGAAAGTAGAAAATCAGGTAGGATCCCAAGGGTAGCTGGCAAAGAAATCTCTCAGACCATCCCAGTCGGCCGAATTGTAGTGCCAGTCGGATCGTGGCGGCATGCTTTCAGTTGCCTCAAAATGAGTGGAGTAAGATACGGTGACCAAACCATGGTCAGAGCAACCAAGGGGAGCAGTTACTGATGCTTGATAGAGTTGGGGTGGAAGTAAGAAAGAGATCTAGGGGTTAGAATTTGGGTGGGAACCCAGGAAAGAAGGTAGGTTCCATAATTAGATTGGTGAGCGAGTTGCTGATTGCGAAATTTTCTGCTGCCCTGCCTTGTGTATCAGTTTTTGTGGATCCAGCCAATCCTTATTATGAACATTAAAATCCCCGAGAACGATTACTTCGGCCAATGGAAACTGGGAAATAATATTGTCGATCTTTATTAAAAGGAAATCAAAGGGCTCGTTGTAGGAATTGTCGGACGGGGACCGGTATATACAGCAGATAAATTTGGTAGAAGACCTGAAATAAAGTTTAAGCCAAAGAATATCAGGCCTACCCGATTCGAGGTTAGAAACCCTAGCACAAGCCAGGTCGTTGCGAACGTAAGCACAAACGCCGCCATGGGTCGAAAAGATGAAATGAGTTCATAACCTGAGAAAAGGAGGTGGTTGGTTGCTGTTTTGGGACTTACTTGGGTTTCGGTGAGAAATAGTATGTGGGGTTTGGAGGATTGAAGATATTGGTGAACAGAGATTACGTTGGGGTTAAGCCCACATATATTAGTGAAAGATATTAGACTTTTCGATGGTGGCCCCCTAAATGTACCACTCGACCGGAGAACCGAATGGAGGGGTATTTTACCTCCGGATAACTTTACGTTCGGTTGTGCCATCATCATTATTTCCAAATTTTAGTAGAGTGGAAAAAAAAAAGAGAAAGAAAAAGAAAGAAGAGGAAGAAGGAAAACTATTATGGCGGTTTTTTCACGTAAATGCAATCCAACATTTGAGATCAGTTTCATATAAGTGATTGGTCAACTTCCATGACATTATATGGATTGGGTTTTACTTTGCACGATCTAATTTTCGTCCAGGAATTTAGCTTTAATTTTCTGATTGATTACGAACATATCTCGATCGCACTCCATTAGAAGTGTCCACTTATTGGAAAGGTTAGATCAATTTTGTCTAGTCTCATTATAACACTAACCACAATTAACCACAACATAATGAAGATAGCACAATACATTCAAGTGTTTGTTGTGACCTCCACATGAATTACAGAATATGTGAAGGTGACATACTCTGGCATCAAGGGGAACAAAGATAAAATGACAAAGGAATAATACGACTATATAATACCGCTGTGTTCACACGTCGTTGTCGTAGTTGGGCCCAGTAGGATCTTTTGGAACATGCGCTAGAGTTGCTGGTAATCGGCAACTCTTTTGGCTAGCGTATGGAACGGGATCCGAAGCTAAGATGAACACAAGGCTTTAATTCAAGGTGTTAGCATACCGTGCTGATGAGTGATTGACATCCTGTGCCTTAAACAGGTGTCTCCAACGGTGCCTCTGAGATACAGGGCGACCTCTCAGAGTATCTAGCCTTACACCGGAGCCTGTTTCACGGGGAAGGGCTAATCCATCCCGAACAAACAGGTGCTTAGGAAGGGATTAATGAATCCAAACAGAAGAGGTACAGAACCGCCTTTATAGGGAAAAGGGTTCCCTGGGTTCAAACAGAAAGCGGATAGGACCGTTTTCATAGGGTAAGGCCGGAGATGCGGCCTCAGAAAGAACATCTGGTTCCTGTAACAAGGACCTGGTAGCTTCCCACGTCACTAGGCCGGGAGAGAAGGGCATGACGGATCTAACCGTCTCGTCTGCTCGTCATACTCTCCAGGAGACAGGGACACCAGAACACATCAGAACACATATTGTGCTCGTGTCCGGTAGTGACACGAGTAGAGGAGATGTAAGAACTCTCTCCCAATTCATTAGAAGTCTGATCATATTGGGGGAAATATAAAAAGGTTTGAGCCACAATAAACCTACCTAATACTACTTCATTTCAGCTCTTGCCACCTATGGTTTTAGGATAAGCGTAAGTATATTTTACTTGAAGTTCAAGCTGTGATGCTTCGCGTTTCTTTCCTTTTTAAATACATCATAATAATATACTATTAAAGACCTACATGTTATATGTTGCCATGTTTACCTAAAAAATAATAAAAATGTGACATTTTGCCCTTCTTCCATGAACTCTTTATTTGTTATTTAGTAATTTGTTTTTTTGTATATTAATTACTGCTTTCCATTAGATAAGCGCTGTTTAGCAATACTGGTCACATTTAAAAACTAAATGGATGACTGCTAATGAACACATTGCTGTTGTGTGCAGCTCGATTTCCATATTCCAGGCACCATCTGGGGATGATGTTGTAGCAGAGGTTATTTCTTTGTCAATAATTATTTGTATTCTGTCCATTGTGGCATTTCCGCGATTTCTAAAATGTGCTGAGAGTGTGTAAATTTCATGGTTCTGTACTTGAAAATTATTAGCGGAACTGAAGAAAAATGGGTTAAACGTCTGACAACTCAATAGCCACGTTACATAGCACCTATTCTTTATACAAGCCATTGTTGTTTATTTAAAAAAAATAATACTAAATTGATTATAGGGAATACAAGAATATTACTTTATTAAAAAACATAGCATGTCAAGAGTTTTAAAACCATACTTAAGTTTTAATTGTTTCCTATTTTAAAACAACTCACAAAAGTTTGTGTGAAGGCCAAGTACTAGGTACCGTGAATTTAGGGACGTAAGATGCTCCCACATTTTGTCAAAAATCTTCAAGCACCATAATATAAGTATGTTATTAAAATTAAACACCGAGTTGAGAATATTTTTATATATATTTTTTTACATTACCACATATTATTAAAGATTTGTATGTACTTTTGACTTTTGAAACTTTTAGGGTCAGTTGATAGAAGAGTGTGGTTAAATAATGGGTTTATTTAATTTTATATTCAGAACCGTATTTGACATAAAATTATTTAATTGGTCTTTATTATTCTAAGGCATTAATTTTAGTGTAGGTTAACCAGTGGAAGTAGAACAAAAGATTTAATACATTTTTAAGGGCAGACGCCATGCTTTTGTGAATTAGTGTGACGACTATAATAATAAAAAAAAATATTTACTCAGGTTCCTACTTTTCCAATTCTGTTTAAGAAGTAAAAATAGTGTTCACTGCCATTAAACTTTTTTGACAAGAGTTTTTGAAAATGTAGTGTCAGCAAGGCCACTATATTATCAGGTAATTTTTAATTTTAGAATCACTTAAGTAAAAGCAAACAAGGAATATGTGCGTTTGTAACCATGATTACTGACTTTTTGGGTGAACGCAATACATTTTGAGTTAGTTGTTTTTGCTTTCGTCGTTCTCAAATTAAAATGGCCTGATTCTACTCTATTCAGTTTGTTGAAATATATCTGTTGAGTTTTTTTAGGCTTTAAATGTCGTCAGTTATTATGTACTTGTTTTAAAAACGATAATATATGTATGTGTTTACATATATATGTATATTTATTACTTTATAAGTAAGAATAACACATAGTAGTTTAAAAATATTGCAGATTTTTGTCTGTCAGGTTATCACCCTATTATCTGGTATTTTTTTAACAGGGCCGGCATTAGTCCTCAAAGTCTAATATGTTTAAAAGAGCATTGTTACCAATACGGAAATGTAAGTAAAGTTTGTTGCAAAAATTATCTCCAAAATTCTAATGAAGATATTCATTTAATTTTTGGTAATAAGTACATTAATTTTAATTTGATACTTATATTAAATTTGACTAAAATATTGCCATAATTTATATAACACACATGGGCACAATTGCTAATTTTGTCAACAGATGGTAATGGACTAGGATAACATAACCTGAAAAGGGAGAAAAATCTATAAATGAAAAATGGTTTTTGTCTGTTTAAATTGTATCAGATTTAGGTACACAAACGAAAGTTGTTACTTTTGGTGTTTCTTTATTTACTTTTTTTTTTGGAAAAAGGTTAAAGATTAGAATGGACAAAAAAGTGGCTGCAAAAATTAATAACGGGGTCATATTAGATCCCCTCGATAAAGAAATGAAGCATTAGTGCCTGACATAAGTTAATTTAAACCGGGGTATAAACTTATGGATTACTATTTATTTGCTGCACATGCTAAATGTTATTGGATTTTTTTTCTTAAAATTATTACATAGTTTTGTGTTTTCATTTACTG
>JAHBCN010002803.1:0-84940 GCA_019359885.1 Listronotus oregonensis | reverse complement strand
ATAACTTCTACAAATAATTTACACAAATTCAAAAGCCCTAAGTTCTAGCCGGTCATGGTTGGTTCTGGGTAGTTAAAGCGGCTTTTTATTTTTCCCAATTATATTTCAGATGTGAAAATGCGGGGACGTATTAAAAAAGACCCCAAATCATTACTTTACACATTAAAATTTAAATTTTTAGGTTATAACAAAATAGTTAGATTATTAGACATGCGTCAACACTGTCAAGAAGCTCGTGAGCCAAAATATCCGGGGTATCTCTAGACGCGAGTTAACACCTTATATTTCTGTAGAACGGCTCCAAGCTACATCGACGCAAAGAATATGAAAAATCTCTAGTGGAACCCTTACTGTTGTGTTTTCTAAAGAGATTTAAGATTTTAACCTGGTTTAATTGCGATGGAAATTAAAAATTATAGTAAACCAGTTGTACTTCGTTCATAGCATTGTTATAACTTTCAAAACATACGCTACCTAATAAATATTTGTATAGAAAATTAGGAGTTAAAAATTCAGAAGCTGTGCCTTAAAATCTGTTGTTAATAAGGTTCTTTTCATAATTAGCATATTTTTCATTTTAATAACTTAATAAATATAAAAAATAAGATTCATGCCCTGCATTTAATATTGTTAAAGAGTGCTGACCCGTTGTTATAGTTATCAATGTAAACCCCCATCATGCTATTAAAATGAAGAAAGTAAATATGACTATTGTACAACGTAATTAAAAATGCATGCAAGTATTTTTATTTCTACCAACGCTAATTGCTATTTTTTTTTTATTTTTAGAAAATGGATGGAAGATTCATATAATTACTGGGATGAAATTAGAAAGTCTAGGGAAGGAAGCAAAGCAGGTGTTTTAGAAACTTCTGGATATATATTTTCAAGTGAATATCCTGAATCCGTTAGGGTAAATATTTAGTTTTTTAATCTAAACTATTTCAGCATTTCTTGAATATATACACCTACAAACTTGTATGCATCTAAATAAAACAATGACATTATTTAGTAATATTTTATATTGCTTACGGAACTGGGTAAGTCTAACGAAAGGTAGTTTCAAAGTTATGCAAGAAATCTGCGATGTGTGCTTTCCGTTTTTAAATTTATATATCTTTCCGGATGTTAAATCCAGTTATACGTGTCTCCGTAATAAGTAACTTTTCTAGTAAAAATTAGGAAATAAACATGAAGTAAAATTGGGTTAAATATCTGGGATGGAAACAGTGGCGGCTATCGGGAGGGATGCACAGATGTGCCCGCGCCCTGCAAACGTCCCACAGTTTTTTTTTTTATTACAATACATATTTTTATCAAAGTTTTAAAAATTTAAGAATTTGATTTATTTTTTTAACACTGTCATTAGCTAAATACTTACAAGGTATTGACATAGACCTAAAATCATATTAATTTTTTTACAAGTTAAAAAAATGCTTAGACCTTATCATAGATTTAACAATTTTCCGCATTTGTGGACGACACACTTGAAGACAAACCTTTCCTGACTTTTCCAATTTTTTACCTATTATTGCAAATGAACTGTGATAATAATATATTGTCCTTTTAAAATCTTCTTCTTCTTTCTTTAATCATAATGCACTGATTTCCTAAAACCTAAATAATTTAAGTAGCCATAGTTCCTTTAAACAGGTATTGTCAATAATAATTTTTAAATTCCTTCCCTTACACAATGCTTGCGGAAATACAATTACACGAACAGAGAATGGTAAATACTGCCCTGGAAGCTTTGCAGAAGTGTGATAATAGTTATTTTCCAACAGTTCATTAAGTTTTAAACATTCTGTGCACGCTAATTATTTCAGTAGCAATGGCAGAAAGAAACTTTTTAATCTTAGGGTCAATAAAAAACCACTTAAGATCTACCATAGCAGAAAATCGCCTAAATGGATTAGCATTATATTCATAAAAATATTGAAGTACATATTAACAATGTAATTAACCGATTTGTCAAGAAGAAATAAGGAAGTTTGATTTTACCAATTGGTTTTTAAGTTTAATTTTAGTTTAAAAAATATTTCGAATATCGTTATCTGATTTTTTTATTTTTTTAATTGCCATGTTTTTCCTGCCTCCTTCTTTACAATCCACGGTTTCCCTGCCTGCTTCTTTACAATCCACGGTTTTCCTGCCTGTTGCTTTCAATCCACGGTTTTCCTGGACCCACATTAAATCTATAAAAATATTTGTGACTCAGATAGATCTTCATATTATTTTGCCATTTTAATATGGTTTAATATATTGAATTTAAAATTGCCATGTTTTGTTTCTTTCCTTATTCTCATAAAAATATTAATAACCCAATTTCTTTTTCATTTTATCGGCCTTTAATTACACCATTCTGCCTTTCCACTACCAAATCTTATAAAGCTTTCGATATTTAAAGATGTGACTTTCTGGGGGAAGGGGAGTTAATTCAAACACATGATGCACCTTCCCAACAACAAATTCTAAAACCGCCCCTGGATGGAAAGATAACCACATTACAGAGTATTTCTATAATTGAAAAACGAATTAGAAATTAGCAAGACGTATATAAGATTCAAACACATATTTTTAAAATGTTGAAAATAATATTCTAGGTTTATTTTTTACTAAAAATTTAAAATTATTTGAATATTATTATAACTTTAAATGGCAATGTATAAACTTGACGTTTTGTTGCCGTTGCTGTTACGGCACTGTAGATGTTCTCTTGTCCCAGTAGAGAGGCAGCCGCTTGGCAGAGTGAACAAGCGTGCGAGAGAGCAATGTTTTACTGCTGTCGAAATTTATTTCATAATGGCACGACCAATAGGTGACTCAAAGAGACAATCTTATTGTCGGTCGTGAACGATAGCAAACGATCAGTGTCAAAAGGTAAAACTTAAATCGATTTTATAAATTGACCTTAAAGCATTTAAATATGTATGTTGGTGTATTTTTAATTTTGTGATTTCAAAAATTATTATATCGAAAATACTTCATTTTATGGATCTATATGTTTACTTTCTTTTGAGCTTCTTAAAGTTAGTAGAGTTTTTCTGTTTTTGCACTATTTGATAAAAAAGTAATACTAATTTAAACAGGCCCTAAAAAATATTTTAATCAGTGTTATGAATAAATAGAGATAGGTATAAGTACTGCTTCTTTAAAAACTTAAACCTTGTTTTAAAGATGAAGATTAACGCATATTTTCATTTATATTTTTTTAAGAATCGCTTTCTAGAACGAGTTTGTCCAGTTTACCGTCCAGCCACACATGAGGAGCTAAATCTTTATCCCGGACAATGGAAATATGGATCATACTTTACCACATTGGTTACTCAAAGTTCTTATTATATGCCATGGGCAGTGGACAGGTTTGTGACTAATGGTGGAAAGTTGGTAAAAGAAAATGTAGACTCACTGGAAAAACTTGGTTTAACATACGATGTAGTAGTAAATTGTAGTGGTCTCAGAGCCAAATTTTTATGCAACGATAATCATATGGTTCCTATAAGGGGGCAAGTTATAAAGGTAACTTTACCTATTACAAATGAAATGAATTTCATGCTAAAAATCCGGTAATTTGTTTCTTCCTTGTTTGTTTTTACTCTGGGTTGGTTTGGGTTTGGTCTTACATACTATGGGTTGGCTAAAACACAGCATGTAAGGCCAAACCAGGCCAGATTCAAAAATAATAAAATTAAAAATAAAAATAATGAAATGCTTAAACATTTGTTAACTACTTTCTGCATGATTATGAATTTTAGGAATTTGTTATTAGATTTTTCTTAGATATGTTGTAAATATACACATGTTGATCAATTTAAAAATTCAAAGTATGATCTATTTTTGTTGAAACAGAAAATTGCTAAAAGTTGATAGGTGTAAAATTTCGATCATTTGCCAAAATTTGGTTGTCATCAGGTAAAAGATGAAAAAAACAGCTCGACGATGATATGAAGAAAACTTGGTATATACTCTTTAATTGGTAATTACTACAGCATTTTACCTCTGCTCCTACATAAGTAGCTGTGTATACCTAAGTAGACCTTTCGCGTAAACCATGTGACCTCTTAAACAATTACATTACGACTGTATAAGTGCACTTCCGGCAAAAATATATATACTCCTAGATTAATTACTTCGGTAAAACCCCATATAACTCCTTAACGGCCTGGGTTCGAAGTATCGATATCAGACGGCGTTGGTGTAGAATTTCGTACTTAGACACATGGACGCTGCAAGCGCTAAAACCGCTATTCCGAAGCTTAGGAATCTACTTACTTTGAACACAGATTACGTTCGCCGCTTAGTACTAAAAATGACCGTAAGATGATGCAGACAGATTTAACAGGGAGGTTTCATCAAAGTGCCAGTGCAGTCCATTTTTGGCAATACCCTTCAAGCATATACTCGCCAGAGGCGGCCTCGCTGCTTTGCGGTAGAGAAAGACGTTGTCGGCACCACATACATAACATACTAATATGCTATTTATTAATTCTTTTTTTATATATATATATATATATATATATATATATATATATATATATATATATATATATATATATATATACACAAAAGGAGTTAAAATGGCGTTGAAACTTTGTGTCGTAACATTGTCATTTTTAATGCAGCAAATATGGAAGTTGGTATTTAGGCTTCTGATAAGCCACAAAATGGTAGACGTTAGCTAATAAGAAAGGATGTTAGGAAACTTCCCCTCATAAGGGGTGAAAGTTTGCATCGAAGTATGTCATTTATGGACTTAAAAGTATAAAAATTGGTATAAGGCCTCTTAATTACGATAAAAAATTATTTGTTTTAACATCTTTAAAATTAAATCCCTTTGGTTGTTAAAAAGGGGATAATAGTTTGAATAGAAAAATTGTCAATTATAAAGTTGTAATAACGGAAGCTGGTAACTAGATTTTTAATACCCCCGCAAAATAGAAGACGTTAGCTAGGAGAAGATTTTTCAAACGCTTCTCCCCAAAAAGAGCATAGGAGGTGAAAGTTCGTATCGGACTCCGCCATTTCCGGACTTGGGAAGTCTAAATATTGGTAGGTAGGCTATTATGATTAAAATAATCTGTTTTAATATTTTTGGAATTACAACCTTTGGGAGAGGGTGAAGGGTTAAAATGGGAATAATAGTTTGCATAAAAATATGGTATCTTCGTCACAAAGGGCTGAACTCACGTATTCACAAGACCTGATTGACAGAGGCAAACGGGTTAAGTTCCCCTTGGGCGGAGGGGTCAAAATGAGAATGATATGTATCAAAAAATTGTCAGTTCTGAAGTTGTAAATATAGCAGATAGTAATTAGGCTTCTGATTACCCAAAAAAATGGTAGACGTTAGCTTAGAAATGATTTTGCAAAACAAAGGGGGGGAAACGTCTCTATAAAACTTCGTCATAAAGTATAAAAATTGGTATATAGACTATTGATTACGACTAAAATGATCCGTTTTAACATTTTTGGTATTATATCCCTTGGGGGTTAAAATGGGGATAAAAATTTGTATATACAAATTGTCATTTTTAAAGTTGTAAATTGGCAAGTTGATAATTAGGCTTCTAATTACCCCGAAAAATAGGAGATGTTAGCTAAGAAAGGATTTTGGGAAAGTATTTCTTTTAACGGGTAGCATGGAGGGTAAAAGTTTGTGTGAATGAAACTTTGTCATTTCTGAGCTCAAAAGTATAAAAATTGTAATGTAGGCTATTGATCTGTTTTAAAAATTTTGAAAAACAACCTTGGGAGGGAAGGGGTTAAAATGGAGATGAAAGTTTGTATAGAAATATGATATCTTCGTCACAAGGGGCTAACCTATATTTACAAAGCTTGATCGACAGAGGCGATCGAGGCTTAGCTATAATATACATCGCGGATGCAAGCGGAATGTTGAAACACTTTTGATTTTCGTTTGTTTATTTTAAAGTTAAAATATTAAAATCTGTTCATTTTCGTTTAACAAAAACACATTAAGAAAATATGTATTGCATTGTTTCCAGAGGATGGTAACTATAATTACTTAAGAGGTGTTTTTTAAACGATAATGAGCAGTTTTTGAAGCTTCAACCTGTTTTTTTGTGAAATGTAATTTTATTTTGGGGTAATTGCGATGGATTTTAACGGTATAATTAACCTTTACATTTATTATGTTGCAAATTTATCTGACATAAAACCAATTTATCTTCAATGGAAATACAGGAACACGATGGATATTTTTCTCTGAATGAAATAAATTTACGAAGCAAAAAAAAACTGATATTGAAACTCGGCAACCCTTGCGTCATCACACAGCTTTTTGATCTGACGACTTTGAAGGACCAGATATGAACTTTAAATCGTAATTACGCCAAAACTTTTTTTTGTGTTCGAAAACGATATTTAAATGATGGTTCTTTAAAAGCAAAATAAGTTTTATGTACTCCTGAAAAAACTTCGAAAATCTCGGACATTTGTGTAAAATTTTATTTTTTGTCTGGACACCTCTAAAAAACGATTTACAATAAAAATAATATATCATTTACACAATTTTTTTACAGCTTGTTATCCAGTTTTACAAATCGGTCACTTAAAACTCAAAACTTTTTATTTAAATAAATAAATTTATTAGTTGAAATTTAAAAGTAAACTAATGAGTTTTACTTTAAACAAAAATGCATGTATTTTCCAATAAAAATTTGTCCTCTGCTCCTCCTTTATCGCGTCACATCAGATCACGCACCCCGAGCTCCGTATTCCAGCATGGCGCGCGACGTGCGATTGAGCAATTTTATTTTATACTATTTCATTTGTTATTATTATTTAATACGAATGGCGTTTGTCTAAATTTGACACCTCATAAAAACTTTAATTTTCGGTTTAACAAATTTATTGAAGCAAATTTTCTTTTAAGCTTTTTATGTCATATTATATTTGAAAAACAATGTGGCATCCTTACACAATATTTAAAAATAAAATATTTGGCAAAAAAAAATAAAAAAATCTAAGGCTTAATGTACGTAAATTTTAAATTTGAAAAAAAATGGTAAACTCCTATAACTGCCAATATTTTTGTTTTAAATAATAAGTTAATAAAATAAAAATCAATATGAACTATACGCGCAAGCTGTTGGCTGTCTTTAAAATAATTAAACACATTCTCAGTGGTTAGTTCTGGGTATTGGTATGTGGCAATAGGCTGGTTTATAAGTTCCTGGTTTGAGTCACACATTATGCACTTTCTCTATTAACAAATTATTTATAAAGTTCAAAGTCTAATTACCGTTCGCCAGAAAAACTTAGGTTTTGAATAAATAATAGTCTTCAGAGATTTAATATTTGTTAAAAAATCTCTTTTATATGGAGATAATAAACCTTTTTATTACGGAATCTTAAAGTATGCATGTGGCTAGACATGCGACTGACCATTTATTATTTAAATATAAACGATATTACGAAGATCCATGGCCATTTTTTAAATCTCCTTTACGAATTTTACCTTTTTGAATTTGGTTTTTACCTATTCATTCTTGAAATTTATATCAGTTCTTGCGGAAAAACACATTTAATTCGTGAGTCAACGTCGACTGCCCTCAGGTATCTGGCCCTCTTTACACTCTGTCTTTCATCACACACTTTGCGGTGTAGCGCGCGTCTTGCGATTAAACATTATTATTTAATCGTATATCATTTGTTATCATCTTTATATTATAAACGGTATTTGTAAATAAGTACGTTTTTATTTCTTATAAAACTTTTTCCCCTCTTTTTAAACCCTCAAGGGATAAAGTTCCAAAAATACTACAATTTTTCTGCGTTAAAGCCTTATCAAAAACATCCATATTTACGACTTTAAACGCTTACTTCAAAGGGATGTTATTTTAAAAGTTATAAAGCAGATTATTTTTAATCGTAATGATAGCCTACATACCCATTTTTATACTTCTAAGTCCAGAAATAACCAACTTTAGAAGCTTAATTAACAACCCCTATATTAACAACTCTCGTCCCCATTTTAAACTCCTAAGGTATATAATTTTAAAAACCATATAACAGATAATTTTTAATCGTAATTAATGCCCTACATAATAGTTTTCATACTTCTGAATACAAAAATGACAAAGTTCCACACAAACATTTATCCCCCCCTCCATTTTGCCATTTTAGGGGAAGGGAAGTTTCCCAAAATCCTTTCTTAGCTAGTTTTTTATTTTTCTGGGTATTTAGAATTCTAATTACCAACTCGCATATTTACAGCTTCAAAAATGCTTATTTTTCTGTACATATTACTTTCATCCCCATTTACCTCCCCAACAGATGCAATTTTAAAAAAATATTAAGACAGATCATTTCTAATCATAATTAAAAACCTAAATAACAATTTTCATACTTCTAAGTCCAGAATTGACGAAGTTTAATACAAACTTTCACCCATCCCCATTCTACCGCTTTAAGGGGTGAATTTCCTAAAATTCCTAGCCAACGTCTTTTGCTCATAGTCAACCTATGTTGCAAATTTTATCTTCAGAGGTCAAGTAGTTTTTGTGATAAATCGGTGTATGAATAAATGAATGTGTGAGTAAAATATATATAATGACCATATGACTTTTTTTTCATTAATTAATATTAAAATTACCAATAAGTATATTATTTACGCACTTTTGTAAAATCGTGGCCTACCGAGTTGTACGGGTTTATTATTGTCGCTTTGAAGATATCGATCGTTTTAAATTGGCAAATACTTTATTTATTTATGGGGGCAGCACCTCCTAGGTGACGCTATGATGCCAAAACAATCGG
Source organism: Listronotus oregonensis (assembly GCA_019359885.1). Classification (NCBI taxonomy): domain Eukaryota; kingdom Metazoa; phylum Arthropoda; class Insecta; order Coleoptera; family Curculionidae; genus Listronotus; species Listronotus oregonensis. The sequence continues at coordinate 76,159 of JAHBCN010002803.1, read as the reverse complement.
TTTTTCAACGTGTTTAACAGATTTTACCAAATGACTATAAGTAGTGCGGAAAATACTGTGGCAAATGCAGATTTAAAAATAATTTTATATGTGCAATTTTAAAATCTAAATAATTTAGCAAAATGCTGAGTGCAGTTACATGTAATGTAATGGACAAAGTTTCAAATATTTTAGAGCACTGAAAGACTTATGGACTGAAATATGGCAGCAAGGCGTCTGCTGCATATTACAAAGGAAGACACACAAATCTGGCCGGTGATACATCTAGTTGTATATTGATCATTGCTTCCGGTTAAAAATTCTTACTTAATTACTGTGCCGATAAATGCATTATCTAAAGTCAAATTTTATCGGCTTAATTTATCTAACATCTTATCATGTTTACTTCCACTCTTGTTCTTGAGTGGTTAAATACGAATTTGGGTTAGAATCACCAGAGCTGATTCATTAGATCTGATGACTGTTTAAATTTTGACAATAAAAAAAGGCTTAAGGCAGAAACACACTGCTGTATCGTGTTGTGACGTGTTGCGTCAGAAGATATCGGTTTCATGCGACACAACACAACACATTGTGTCACTAACCATACTAATTGTATGTAACTACTACACTACACGTCAAACAAATATAATTCCACCTTTAATTAATGCCATGCACTTAGTAAACGGCTTTTTATAATCTGGTTATTTTCGATTGAGAAAAACATAAGAACATCACTAGGAGCCCGTTTTTTTTAAGGGGATAAATGGATTCAATAGACGTCAAAACTGTCAGAATTTTCTTTTACGTTGGTTTTTATATTATCTGTGTTAAAACCAAAAAATATATAGTAAAAATTGCAGATTACACTTTAAATGTTACTCCTAAGGAGATGATCTACAACAGGTTTAATTTTAAGACTGCCCGTGATGCGTGTAGCCGCTCACATTTGGAGAATCTCTTTAATATAAGAAACATTCAGGTGCAGTTTGGATACTAAAATTTGTATATTTTGATAAAGTGTATTTTATTCTTAAAAATATATGAACAAAAAATAAAACATTTTACTCTAAGTAGATAAAATATACTCATTTTGTTAGGTCTTGTTTACTTCTTGCTTAGATAAACCAATTGCTTAATTAGACACTAAACTTTGGCTTTATCTTGCTTGCTGACATTAACATTTAAAAGAAAATGAAATTGACTTAACCTTTTGGTAATTATACTGTGTACGGTTTTTTCTAGATTCTATAAATAAGTTTTCTTAATAATGGAGTGGCGCATTACTAAATTATTTAGTACTTTCATTTAAAATGTCAAAAATTTGAATTTTTTGAATGTTGTCCACTTTTAACATCGAGTATCGACTGTTTTTCTATTTCATGTTTATCTGTTCTCTAATAAAAAAGTGAGACAAAGATAAATTGAACGGTTAATTTAGTTTTATTGAAAACATAAATACACTGGACTGTTTAATTAGGAAGCATTTATATTAAGGTAGGTAGGTAGGTAGGTAGGTTTAAAGTGGATGGACTCTTTACGCCCTCCACTGCGACCGCTCGGTCTATTGTGGCGCACACCTTTTTATATTTCTCCCAATAGGATCGGATTTCTAATGAATCCGATACCAGATTGGGAGAGAGTTCTTGTATCTCCTCTTACTCGTGTCGCTACCAGACACGAGCACAACGTGTTCTGGCGTCCCTGTCTCCTGGAGAGTATGACGAGCAGACGATTAGATCCGTCATGCCTTCCTCTCCCGGTCTAGTGACTTGGGGAGCTACCAGGTCCTTGTTACAGGAACCAGATGATCTTTCTGAGGACGCATCTCCGGCCTTACCCTATGAAAACGGTCCTATCCGCTTTCTGTTCTTTTTGCTATAAAGGCGGTTCTGTTTGGATTCAGGGAACCCTTCCTAAGCACCGCTGTTTGTTCGGGATGGATTAGCCCTTCCCCGTGAAACAGGCGCCAGTGACTTCAGGGGCACCTTTCGAAACGAATTCACGCGTTTCAGTCGGTGCACCTTTGTCTGCTTGTGACCTTGGGTGGCATCTCTCGAAACGGATTTATCCGTTTCGGTCAGCGCACCTTTGTCACTTTTTTCCTATGAAAGCGGTTCTGTCCGCTTTCTGTTTGGAGCTAGGGAAGTAATAGTCCACCACGGCAGAGCCCCGCATTACCGCAGTAAGGCTAGATACTCTTAGAGGTCGCCGTGTATCTCAGAGGCATCGTTGGAGACACCTGTTTAAGGCACAGGATGTCATTCACTCATCAGCACGGTATGCTAACACCTTGAGTTAAGCCTTGTGTTCATCTTAGCTTCGGATCCCGTTTGTACGCTAGCCAAAAGAGTTGCCGATAACCAGCAACTCTAGCGCATGTTCCAAAAGATCCTACTGGGCCCAACCACGACGACGACGTGTGAACACAGCGGTTGATATTTATATTAAGAGAATATGTACATTATTTTATTAAATTGGCTTAAAAAATTAATAAATTGCATTAAATAAATGTTAATGAGTGTTAACTTAGGCTAGTCTACTCAGATCTGACAAAACGAATTCATTTTTCTTTTAATTTAAAAACGCGCCATTTATTTTTTACTGGGCAAAATCCTTGCCATCAATTTTCACAAATTTTTATCCAGTGTAACTAAGTCTTTAAATTGACCAAAGGGGTGTATTTTTGTTCTTTTCTTTTTGCATTCGTCACACTCAATCGAAAATGTCCGGAATATAGAAGGTTGTTTTTCTTGATCTTTTAGGTCTTTCTAATTTTAGGTTAAAGCTCCATGGATTAAACACTTTTTTTACGCTGATGTGGACACTTACATTATTCCTGGGGTTGACACTGTTACTCTTGGTGGATGCCGACAGTATGACTCGTGGGATCTTAATGTCAATAAATACGATGGGCATAAAATTAAGGAACTATGTGAAGCTGTAATGCCAAGCTTAAAGAATGCCGAAGTAATTGGGCATAAAGTAGGTCTAAGGCCTCATAGACATATTGTGAGGGTAAGTTTATTTAAAACAAAAAGAAAAAATTAAACTGCTTATCTTAATTTGTGGATTAATGGTATATTAAAGTATAAGTCGATATTAAAGTCTTTAAAATGAGCGAAGACACTGTTTTCTTTGTAGGTCGAGAAAGAAAGAAAAAACGTAAATGGAAAAATAGTAAGAATTGTTCATAACTATGGACATGGGGGATATGGTGTAACAACAGCTCCCGGAACATCACTGAATGCTTGTAATTTGGTTGAAGAAATTTTATCTGGAAACAGTAAATTGTAGTTAAAGCAAAAACATTGCATTTTTATTTTAATTGTCAGATTATACGGGGTGTTTCAAAAAACATTGGACATTGCTTAATTGGAGATTTCTTGGCCAAAAATAGGATAAAAATGTTATATCTCAAAATGGGATGTGAAAAAATCAGAAATTCAGAAATTTTCCTTTATTCTCAAATTGTATTTTTCAATTTAAATAAATGTTGGCATAGTTACACTTTGGATAATACTTTTATTTTTTATTAACCAGTAGCCTAGTTATAGGCTATTCGAGAGACCTTTTTCATCTAACAAAGCAGAGAATAAGTAGTATGTATCAAATCAAGGGTTGTAAACTGTTAAGTTTTCCACCCTTGGTATCAAATTATTAATAGTAATGATACCAAAAAATTTATAAAGAAAAACTGGTAAAATGTCTGTTTGTTATCAAGTTCAGAATAGGAAAGTGTAGGACTAAAAAGTGGAACTAGGTGTAAATAAGTTTCGTATTTGATTTTTATACCAAACTCGTTTTAGACTTATTTCAGAAATTAAAAAAGGCTTTAGGGTTATGTTTATAAACAAACAACTTTGTCTTGTAGTAAAAAGCTTTTAATTTCACTACTTCAAGAGTTAGAGTAATTAAGTGAAAACTAGTTTACACCAAAATTCATACGAAAAAGTCCTAATTTACACTGACTATAAAAGGTTTATTGACAAAAAATTGTAAAATAGTGTACCCCATTTCGGGATAACAAACAGACCTAAAATAATGAATTAAATTTTAAATTGCCTAAAGCTATGCAACTAATAGTAGAAAAGGTTTATTACTAGATGATGTATTTTGGTTCATGTTCTAAATGTAGAAAGTTGCATTCGAATCAATAAACGCGATTTAATAATAAAGGCAAAATTCCAATTCCTTAAATTTTTCTTTTACAACCTTTCCTCGAAAAGGGGCCGTTTTAAAGTTATGTCTATACCCCTCCCTGCCTACCAATTAGCACGTGAATTTAATAGAAAAGTTTATATACACTTATTATTTTTCTTTCTCTCTCGCATGTTTGTTTGCACGGCCAAGCAGCAAGGTTGCCTCAAGTTGGGATACCCTCGAAGGTATACCCTCAATCGCAGGTTTGTTCTGATTGATCGGCCGTGGTATGTACCTCTTTCCGTCGACCAGTGCCAAGAGAAAGGTTTACAGACCTATTCTTTCTTTTTCGCACCCCTGTTTGCACTGCAAGGCCGCCTTTAGTAGATATATGCTCAAACTTCGAGCAGATACCTACGGGGGCAGCCTTGCGGCTCGGCTGTACGAACAAGTGTACAAGAGAGAAAAAAGAATAGCAGCATAACCTTCTCTCTCGCTCCACGTCCCTGATTGGTCAGCGAGAAGGGTTTTGTACCCCGCTCTGCGTGCTGATTGGTAGGCACACATTGTTCGCACGGCGAATGCAAAGCTGGTCCTAATAGGTATGTGCTCGAAGGGTGAAAGGCTATTACCTTCGAATTTATACCTTCTAGAGTTAGCCTTTCTACTCAGCTGTACTAATAAGTGTGCAAGAGAGAAAGAAGAATAACAGTATTACCCATTCCATTTTGCTCCACGTTCCTGATTGATGGAGGGAAGAGTACATACTGCTTCCCGCAAATCAATCAGCCACGTAGAGCGAAAGGGCTATACTAATACCTTTCTTTCTCCTTTACATACGTCTTCGCTTGGCCGAGTGACAAGGCTGCCTCTAGTAGACATATGCTTGAAAGGTATAACCTTCGGGCATATACTTGCTAGAGGCATTCACCAAGCGTCACGTGGAGCGGGATATATGCCTTTTCAACCGTCCACTCAGCACGTTGGGGTAAGAGAGAAGGGTAGTAATCAAATTATTCTTTGTTTCTCGCAAGGTTGTTCGCGATTTCGAGCGGCAGGTCTACCCCTAACAGCTCCAAGGGCTATAACTATTGAGGACGGTCTCTCGTCTGACGTCCGATAGCCAGGCGCCCAGCATATTTGAAGAAGAACTTGTCAATGTGAACATTAACCTAAGTTTATTGGAATTAAAAAAAAACTCGAGAAAACTTGAAAAAACGAAAAAATAGCTATAAAATAATTAAACTTAAAGTATCAATATGAACATTGTACAGCAAGTTATCAAAAGATTCCCTGTTCGTTCATTAATAACGGGAAGAACCAATCCTGTCACAAGTTTAGTCCAAAAAGCTAATAAAAGTATCCAAACCCCAGATCTTACCGTTATGTTAAGTAATAGGTTTTCAGCTTTATCAGTGCAAGGTATGTATGAAGTATTTGGTGTTTCATTTTCATCATCCAGTTAATACTGAACTTAATTAATCCCAATAAAGGCAAGTGTACCTACGTAATATTCTGTATGTGCCTTCAGCGTTTTTTTTTAAGGATTTTCTGTATAAACTTAGCACTTAACTATAAAATAGTTGGTATCTGTTTTATAGTTTCGTTACTATGGTTTAAAAATATTAAACCCTCGATTAAACCTATGCGTATTAGTCAGCCATAATTAGCTTCTTCAGTCTATGGTCGTAATAAATATACCAGTTTACTTAGGTACCTATTTTAAACTAGGATTCTAATTCACATAAAGGGTAAGGGTAAATCATCTACAAAATAAAAATGGAAAAACAATTTTCAATTCCATGTTTACCCTTTATATAATATAGTTAGGTTAGGTAACTCTTGAGGGTTCCCTACCTGCATACAATTTCTTTATGACGCACATTAAAGATGTGCCATAAATATGCTGGCTAATGCCTAATTAGAATGAAATGGCTTTTTGTTATCATCTTGGGGAATCTTAAGCATTTACCTAAATAGCTCGCTAAATAGCATACCTTTATTTTGTTTTATTTATTTTATTATAAGACAGACTTTTTAGAAGGCATAAATTATAAACATATCAATATTTAACAAAACTAGATTATATAACTTCCTGGTAAGTTGATTGTTTTTAACTCTATTTTTATGTTGTTTCATTACTAATTTGACAAATATAAACTGTTTAAAAAATAACAAAACAACCAAAACTTTTAATAAATAAAGAATTATGTTATTTATAAGCCAATTTATTAGTGTTAATGCATTCCAGTACAGTTGTAGCACACTTAGTGCAACTATTAAGCTAAAAATTATGTATTAAAATCAAATTAGAATTGTAATGTTTGTAGACTTAAGACAGGCCTTTGGTGTGGTCAATATCGATGGCCAACCTAATAAATTATATATTATGGGTTTTAGGGCTAACATGGTAAACCTAATTAATTCATATTTATTACAAAGGAAAGTGGGATATGCGGTCAGCTCAAGAGAATTAAAATACTGTGGTTAATTCTGATCTGGAACTCTACACTGACTGGTTATTGAAAAATGTATTAAAAGTTAATATTGATAAAACAAAATTTATGTGTTTTAGGGAAAAATAAAATACCTAATAGATACCTACTTCGAATGAAAATAAAAAATATTTTTTAGTTGAAAAGTTTTACCATATAAAATACTTTGGTTTAATAATTAATAAAAATCTTAGTTGGAATAACAACTTTAAATATATTTTAAGTAAAATATACCCAATGATCTGTGCAGTATGTAGTGTTACATGTTAAACTCTCACTACAACTCAACTTGGCCTTGATGATGTGTTTATTTGGTACGGTCATATTCAGTAGAAGCAAGTTTTGTAAAATAAGATTTTTAAAACCCTATTTACTTTTATTGAATGACTCATACAAATATCCTGCATGTCAGACTAGGTGTCTGTGGGTTTGACAATGTAATAAAATTTAAACAGTGTAAATATTATTAAAAGTCACAAAAAACAACTGCAGTTTTGTTGAACCAAAACGTGTACATAGAATTTGAAATAACATTTCTAACGAGAGTATAAGAATATTAAAAATACTACTCAATGCAGTGTGTTTCTGGGTCTTTAAAGATGTTTTTCAGGATATTTTTATGGGTGCACTTTGGTTTTAAGGAAGTTAATTGTGTCCTAAAGAACTGTCTATATGTATTTTCTCTTAATGAAGTGTGATATTTTACACACTTTATTGTTATGTTATTTGTTAAACTCAAAATTGAAGCACACTGAGCATGTTATTGTGTTTGTATTCTCAATCCAAGTGTTTGAGAAACATTGTTCAGAGAATAAAAACCTTTTGTACTTGTTATATGTGTATATTATATATTATCAGACAAAAGCAGTTTTACATGTGTCTAGAACTGCTGACTTAAAACTGGTAAATTAATAAAGATTTTAGTTTAGATGGGAATATCTATTAGAAAGGTGTTAAATTAATTTTCATAGAAACCTTTTAAAGCAAATAGCTTTTTAATGAATATAAATAAAAAATCGAAATTTTGCTTGTTTCATAGCCTGCTTATAGCTTGTTATTCTGGAAACTAGAGGGCACAAGCTGTATGAACATTTACTGTGATAGTTAAGCCATTCCATGTAGTAAGAATGAATTGGCATAATTGCATACTTGAGATTAACTGAAGGACTGAAAGAACTATCACTAGATTAAAAGAAAAATTCTTCAGTGGTCATAGAAGACGGTTATTTATTTTACTTTATTACAGAATCTGGAAACTAATGTATTTATACATTTTTTTTAAATTGTTTATAATAGTTTTGGATTTTAATTTTTTATTATTTATGTGTCTAAAGCTGATTTATTTTTCAAATTTCATATACTAAATGAAAAACTTTATACCTATTGTACTTTATTTTTCTTTTTTAAAAATTTAAGTCAAATATTTATAAAATTACAAAAACCATTGTGTATAAATTGATATCGAAAAATTATATTTTCTGGTCAGTACTCAACTATGTTAGAGGGAAATGACTACCACTTTTGGAAAAAAAAGCTTTTGATACTCTTCTTCATACTTAACATTTAGTAATAGCTTTGAAACAGTTGTGGTTATATTAAGTACTTTAAAATTTTTAAAGTGCAAAAAATACAGTTTTTTTTTTAATTTAAAATATAAAAGTTTATGGTCAACTTTCCTATAGATGCAAACATTCTGTGAAGTTAAAATATGTTTACCCTAAAACAGTCTAATTTTTATTGGTTTTAATTAAACTGATAGTTTTCTACCAAGCAAAGAAAACTTACCATCCTGTGTATAAGTTTATTATATTACTTACTATTTAATAAAACAGTTTTTAAAATCTCCCCTATTAAAGCATAGACTACTTACAAAAATATTTTGAATTGATTGTTTTTATGCACCGGTGTACTTAGGTAGTTCTGGTTTATTTAAACAAAAGAAAAGACACTTGCTTGTTTTGTGCTAAATGTATTTCTTGGTCTGGTTAGTAAAATTACATTTTTTGCTATGCTAATAATATATTGTGTATAATTAATATTTTAGCGGCCCTTTTAAAAAATAATTTCTAGAAATACTTTGATATTTTGTTTTCAAATTAAAGTTTTATAAACTTTTGCTGGTTAAATGTTTCGTATTTGTTTTTGTTATTCGGCCATAACGTTTGTCATATCATAATTTTTTGCCGAATGGAGGGTCAGATTACTGCTTTAGATTCTTGTGCACCTATACTCTATAGATATTTAAATTTATTAAATTCCACATTAATTCATACTAGATACCATCAGAACTTTCTAAATCCTATTCTTATATCACAATAAATAAGTAATGAATTTGTTTAAGTAAATTTAAATGTTAGTATTCTGTAACAAAATTTATAGATAATTATGATAAAATGAGTTTTCATCTTAAAATCATTAAAAAACGTAATTTTATACTTTTGTTTTTTAATAAAAAATTAAAGCCATACAATTATAGGTACAAAATTAAAACATTTGTAGGGAAAAACTTTTAAATTCTTTAAAAAGTGGCTCATGTTGGACTTTTAAACATTAATATTTAATACGGGAGACAAAAATCATTACTAATAAAGAAGCTCATTAAACAGAAAGAACACGAATCTGAAGTCAAAATTGAAGGTCAAACAGCAAAAAATCAAGAAAACCTCAAAAAAATGGACACGGTACATTTAACGGCAGAAACATGCTATCATGGAATGTTTCGACTACTACTATATAAACTGTAAGAGATACAAAAAATTTCAAAGAACAAAAAAGAAGATTTTTCAAATTTTCTATAAGAAAGTTTTATAAACATTTTTGATAAGATAAATAATAAGGGAGATATAAACGAAAATGTTATTTTAATAAAAAAAATTCAGTTCAATTTTTTTTTATTTTTTTATAATAAATCATTTATTTTATTCATGTGAATCCCAAATCACTTAAAATTTGCAGAAAAAATAAAAAAAAAATCAAATTTTTTCCTCGATAAATATTGCATTTAGACAAAAAGGTTATATAACTTAAACTAAGGGTTTTGTAAAAGTACATAGTTTATGTCATATAAAGTTTTGTGTATCTTGTATAGTTTTTAAGATATTGACGTTTTAATTTAAAAAAAAATCGTTAATATCAGAAATTATGCTTTTTCTCGATTATTCGCTGTTTGACTACCAATTTTAACTTCAGATTTGTGTTCAGCGGAAAAAAATACTCCAGAAAATCCTAGTCCGACATCCAACACACACCACTTTTTTTGTGGGCCTGTGTTATTATTAAAAAGAATTCATTTTATATAGTAAATTTAGAAAAATTTCTAATAAACAAGTATTTAAAAAAAAAATTACTAAAAGAACAACTACCATATTTAACTAGAACTAACCAAAACTAAAGTGAACTAACCAGCACTCCACATGGCGAAATGTTTTTACTTTTGTAATTTTTTATAACAAATATGTGTGTGAAAAAGTGTTGCTCCACAACTAAATTTCTTTCTTTTATAAAGTGAACCACTGTGTGTGCTATAAAATTATAGAATACTCAATAAATTTAGTGTCTGCAAACTTCACCGGAGCCTTTTAAAAAAGTCTATGTATCCCGGTTTCGAAAGCATTATTAGAAATGGAATTCCAAATTTGAATTCAGAAGAAATATATTTTCTTCCAGTTTGCTCATTAAAAACTCGAAAAGTATTTTTAAATTGTATAATTTTCAAGTCCTTTAAAAATAACAAAAATACTTATATATTTATGCTAGCAAGATCTTTATTACGTTTCTTTTAATCTTTTTACTTGGAAAATAGGTGCAAAAATTAAATAAGGATATTACTAAAATTATATTACAATGTCCTATAGCTAAATACCCAGTATAATTTGTCTATTTCAAATCGCTTTTATCTTCAGCTTTGATTCAAATCCGGCTTTACCATTTCGTATTTCTAGAAACCAATTTTTCTTAAACCAAATGGTCATTTTAAATACAAAATATTATTTTCAAAGGATTAAATTTTACTGACAGTTCTTATTCACCGGTCAAAAATGCAATAACCAAAATCTGTAAGATTACGATCTATCACACCACCACACTAGGGTTGCTATTACCGTTATTGTGAATGGACTCTAATATTACTGGCCACTACAGTGCTGTAATGGGAAAATATTTTTTAATTTTCTATAATACTTGTCAAAAATAAAAGCTGTCCCTGTCAGAAATATGACATGTTTTGACAATAAAAAATAAAAAATATTATAATGAGAAATCTTTATTGTCAATTGTTATGTCAATATGTTATGTACTTGATATAAATATATAACTTATCTTTACTGCGTTTTTAGTTTACGCATTTTAAAGATACATATGAATATTGTAAATTGTAACTTTCTGAGAAATTTTTGACGAAAAATCGATGATTTTCACAAAATTTGATATAATCAAGACGTGTGCTCAATCGGTATCTTTAATAACTTTAGTTTAATTTGAAAATGCCTCTGAAGACTTTTTTTCCAAATTTTTAATCCTCAAAACAATCAGTTATTATTTTATGCCAATACGTAATTATTAAAAGCTGATTACGTAGTACTTCTCGTCTATTTATAACATTTTTTTTACCTGCTACTTAACCCAGCCTTCTTTTTACCAATTTTAGTTATACTTTTAATACGAATTATTTTATTGTAACCTCAAAAAAATCTATTAACGTACGCTCAGAGCTGTCGGTTATTGAATTAAAATAATTGAAAAATCATATTCAATTACTTCTTTGTAACTGGATTACTTTAATTCAATTACTTACCGGAAAATGTAATTGTATTTGGATTATCAATAAATATGATAATGTATTCGTAATTGGTAATTGATTTTCACGAATCGCAAGTAATTCAATTACTTAGAAAGTAATTTGATTACTTATAAAGTAATTGAATTACTAATCTGTTGACGTATAATAAAAATAATTTTAATTTAAACCTTTTTATGCCTAGTTTTTTTACTAATGAAATGAAGTTTGTTTATTGGGTTTTCCTGATGTTATTTGTTAATTTCCTAAATGAATTGGCTGATTAGCCAAGGGAAAACAAGACAAAACGTCCTAAGATTTTTTAGAATTGGAATTCTTGAAAAAAAAATCTGCTTACATACGTTTATGACCTATACAGTTAGGATCAAGACCTTCTTCCTATTTATATCTATACCATATATTTTAAAAATTGGTGATCGGGTTCTTCAAATATTTTGATCATCCCTTAAAAACATCTTTTAATATACCCGATTTAGCTAGGTCTGCTAAGTCAGTCTTTGTACAGATTTACATTAAGTAAGATTTGTTTTTGTTATCGTAATATACAAAATTGATTAATGATTACACAGTGAGGAGAGAAGGTTTTCCTGGTCTGAGGCAGTATCAACCTACATCTTCGGTAAATGAATTAAGCATTAACGGACGTTTTGAGTTCTAGGTATATGATTCAGTCTTCCCCTTTTTATTGTTTTTTTTGTCTACCCTTACTTTCTTCTTCTATTTTCTGTATTTTTTTCCGAAACTATATCTAATTTTCTTTCTACTTTAATACAAATTACAAAGTTACTTATAAAGTAATTGAATTACTTAGAAATTAATTCAATTACCAAATAAATAATTGAATTACTACGAAAAATTCGATTACCTTTTTTAATGGAAAAACTGCCAGCATTTTGGCCAGCCAGAAAGAACATCTTGAAACACTGCGGGCCGCTTTTAATCCGGCGAAAGCCGCCTCCGCGCTGATTTAGTATTTTTGATTTATGTTTACCACCACCGTTTTATACTTTTTTTTGTGAAAAAATCTGTTGGCGTACGATAAAAATATTTTTTTATTTTAGAATCATTTAATGTTGAACTTGCCGAGAAAGCAGTTTGAGTAGTGTGACGTGCGCGTATGATGCATATTAGTATAAATACTTTATTTGTTTAGTGTATCGTGTTTAATATATGTGGTAATTTAAATAGAGTAGTTGCTAAAATACTCAATTATTTTTATATTTAATGGATAATTGAATTAGTTTTAACAAACATTCTAGTAATTGATAATCATAATTTACTACTACTTAGAAGAGTAATTGGCAATTGTAATGACTTTTTAAAAGTAATTGCGACCGCTCTGTGTACGCTTATAGATCATACAATATGCCCCTAAGACCTTTTTATAACTAGTTTTTATACTAATGAAATCAAACTTGTTTATTGGGTTATCCTGATGTAATTTGTTTATTTTTCGTAATTCAAATTAAATCTGAATAATCGAATGATAGCGAGTATTTCAATAATAATAATAATTATTTTTAATTTGAATTATCCCATTACTAATCGTAATATATAGAATTGATTAATGATTACAGTGACAGGTGACACATTCGTAATAGGTAGTAGAGAAGGTTTTCCTGGTCTGAGGCAGTATTAACCTACATCTCCGGTAAAGGAATCGTTAAGCATTAACGGACGTTTCGAGTTCTAGGTGTATGATTCAGTCTTCCGCTTTTAATTATCTTTTTGTCTTCTCCTGCTTTCTTCTTTCATTTTCTGTATTTTTTCCAAAACTGCATCTTATTTTCTTTCTACTTTAATACAAAAAACCAAGTTGAAAAGATAATGAGGGTAAACTCGAGGGTAAAATATGTCCGAAGTACCCCTTTAGATAGATATCCGCGTGAAGGATGAATCTTGGCGTCCATCATTGAAAATTACAATAATATTTGAAAATATCAGTATATTCAACTTTAATTTGGACTTTGAATATCATTACCCATAATCCTACGTACCTATAGACTCCGCATACTTTTTTAACTGAAAGTTAGGTTAGTCTCAAACAAACTTCTTTCGTCCTTTTATGCTGGAGTTTAAATTGATCCTTAGAGGCTCTATAATATCGATTATGCTACCTGCGGAGATCTTTTTCGTCCCTCCAAACGTCCAAAACTTTCAATATTGTGTTAATAAACTACCTCTTACTTTACTAAAGACAACCATGACGATACATTAGTAATTGGGCCTTCAGCCTTCGTGAAGAAAAAACATATTTAAGTTAAAAAATATATATTCCTTTAAATAAACTATATTATTGATTTCTTTACTTTGCCGAAATTTTTCCGGTATTACTGCTTAAGGGGTTAGTCTACTCGGCGCTCTTTAAAAAAAAAACGGTATTTTCACTATTTTTTTCAAGCTTCTATCAAAGTTATTAAAAAAAAGATATTGGGCCTAATAAACACACTCTTGAACTGCTAGAAAAATGTATTTTTTTATAACTTTAACATAACATTTTATATACATAATAATTTTAGGTAATGATAACGCTTCAAAAATATGACATGTGAGTTATGTTGTCCATATCTCTGGAACGAATCAACTAAAATTAAAAAAAATTAGTGGCGTTAGGTTAGGTATAACAGTGGGTTCCATTCGACCTACAATAATTAAATTTTAAATGTAATTAACAAAATGGGGGTCTATTTTAGAAAATAATATTAAAAAAGTGTTTTTTTTGTGGTTTTTGCTTTAAAAACATTGGTAAATATTAAAATTTGGTATAATTGTAGGCCGAATCGAACTCATACATTTGAGGATGATCTAGTTAAAATTTCATGAGAATTGGTTCAGGAGTCTCTAAGAATCAGACAACATAAGGTCGAAAAACATAGTTTCGGAATAAACGTCTTTTTTTTATCGAAAAACTGAAAAAAAAATCTTTTTCTGCTTTTTCCAGGATTTAATTTTTATCTAATTTATCTTCTCTTAGCTTTATTCTGCCTTCTTTAAAAGCTTCTGATGATTGGCGGTTTGTTAAAGCTATGCGCGCTTTGTCGCGTGTTTCGCGCGCTCGTATAATAAAACATAAAAGGCCGAAAAGTACATTCAGAATGCTCGATTCATTCTAAAAATTTCTAAGAATGTTGTTAAATGCATAAACTTTCGAAAAATAAAGAAAAGAAAAAAAAAGATTTAGCAAAAATGACCTAGTAGACTAACCCCTTAAGCCGTCCCTTAAAGTATTCAATAATTATCACCCATCCATCCATCCGCACACAGCTACCCTTTTGGGAGGCAGGTGACGTCCATCGCTTCACCCTCGAGGGACATTGTCCACTGTCGTGCAATGACAGTTCAATGCCTAAAACCGCAAAACATAGCTAGCATTCACCCGGTATTGCACGACTGAATGGAGGCGACCCAAAAATAATGGAGAGATTAGGATGACCGAAGAACGTACTGCTGTGATTGGGGATGACCACACACGCGGACCCGGAATTGGGTCTTGCATGGCCAAATGCCATTGTATATTACAAAAAGAACATTTAAATACTAAAAATCAAGAGAAAAATATTTTAGTTAATAACTACTAATTTCCACAAAATATAAGAAATCGTAAATTTGAAAAAAAAAAATTATTAAAAGTAAGGGTTAAAGCTATAGTTAGGTTACGGTATGATTTTTTTTATTTTGTTAGTGTGTTATGTTATGGTAATGTTATTTTTGTTACTTTTATTTTATGAATATATTTCTTATTTTTGATTTAAAATATGGATATTTTCTAATTTGCAAAATTATGGTTCTAGTTTTTTTTACAATAGTGACCTCTTTCAGCTCTATCAACCTAACAGGGGTAAATTAGCAAAATTCGATAAAAAAATACTGGGATTTGTAGCTTATTTGTTCCTAATTAGTTGCTACAATGAGGATTTTTTTGGTCAAGCCGATTTCGAAAAATCGAAATTACTGCTATGTTGATATAAAGATAACAGGAATTCTTGATAGATCGTTAATTACCTACCGACTGCATCACACGAATTACCAATATCAAAGTATAAGAAAAAACTTTTTTTAATTTTTTTTTTTTAAACATGCTACCTTGAACTTAATTTTTTACCACGTTATCAACGGCTGTGATTTTTTTGCTGTGCAGGCAAGCACTCAATTGCTCTTATAGTACAAGCAACAAAATAGTTTCTAATGATCCACCGATATTTTTTATATTTTTCAATTTTTCCGTTACATTCAAATTTGGGCCAGCAAGTTTTTACATCTAAAATAAAATGCCCCTTTAAGTAACCAGAACTAGCCATGACCGACCAGAACTGAAGGCTTTTGAATTTATCTAAAAGGTCGGTCAAGCTTAGTTCTGGTTAGTTAAAGCGACTTTTTATTTTTCCCAATTATATTTCAGACGTGAAAGTGCGGGGACCTATTAAAAACGACCCCGATATGGCAACATTGCACGCTTGCATATAATTATTTAAATTTACTGGTACTATAGCAGCAATTGAGTGCTTGCCTGCACAGCAACAAAATTCTTCTATTGTTTAAATAAAATTATAAAACCTAGCTATGTTTTGCTCAACATAATATAAGAACAATAATTTTATTGAAAACTAAAATACATATTGTTTATTCATAAATTTTATTTTATTATTTTTTTAAAATCTTGCTATAATAAAATGAGATGCGTCGTAATTTTTTTAAATCCAAATATCTCGAAAACGGTTGCTTATATCAACTTTATACCTTTTTAACGTAAAAATGACAAAACAATTATATAATTTACTTAAAAATATAATATATGGCCGTACCAAAAAATTGTGATTTTTCAAAATAGTAAAAAGACGTGTAGGTGGCACCCCCTACAAGTAAGATTAGGTTCGAATCCGTCATACCAAAAAACCCCCGGATACCAATTTTTACTCCAATATTTACAGTATCATATCTTTTATATATAAATAGAAAAATTAAATAAAAACTTTAATACCCTGTATTTCGGAAACGAAGGCCTTGCGGGCCCATATTTGTATAGACTTTTATGTTTATTTTTGGACCCTGACTACCTAAAGTGTTGACATTTCCTCATGAATCACCTTATATATATATGTATATATATATATATATATATATATATATATATATATATATATATATATATATATATATATATATATATATATATATATATATATATATATATATATATATATATATATATATATATATATATATATATATATATATATTATTATTATTTATTTATTTTTTTTTTTTCTAGAAAGGGGAATGGCGAGTCTATATCAGATGCACAGAACAGGACCTCATGTAAAATATAGAATACCAAAAAGACCTCTAGATGGAAACCCGTTCAAGAAGGGGATCGTACTAAGAACTCTTATAAAAAAACCCAAGAAACCTAACTCGGCGAACAGAAAATGTGTTTTAGTTAGGTTGTCGAATGGTAAAGAGATGGTAGCTTATATTCCTGGTATTGGTCATAATTTACAAGAACATAATATAGTTTTATGCAGGGTGGGAAGGGTACAAGATTGCCCTGGTGTCAAATTAAAATGTGTCAGAGGAAAATTCGACCTAGGTCATGTAATTAAACAAAAAAAATAAATTTATTTTAAGAAGTTGTTGTTTTTTTTTTTGGTACGGAAGTGAGATCGTGCAGATAGTGTGTGTAAATTGGTACTTTAGAAATTAAAGTTAGTGAAATCGGTACATTGTTTTTGCTGGAAAACAGCAGTTATTGAAACCTTTACTTCTAAAATCTTATAATTTGAAAGATGGCTAAAGTAAAGTCTGTTTTTAAATTTGACAAGAAGGTAATCCATTATTAGATTATAAACAAAATTTAAGAAATATGACATAAATGAAAAATAAATTATTTTTTGGACCTAAGTATTCTCTAAATGCATTTTTAACCTCAAAATATTTATGCAATTAAAAATAATTATTGCAGGTCATGCTGATAGAAAATATAAGATATACAGGTGCTTTTTGGTCTCATAGGTATAAATTATATTTAGGTTCTAGAGATGTGACCTTTGGAATTGTGTTGCATGTTGTTATTTAATAAGTTTTTGCATTTTTAGTTATTCTTTAGTCAATTATCCTCAAAATTATTTTTTGTTAAAGAGATTACAAACTAACTATACAAGGTGTCAGGTTGTTAGGAACCTCCCCCCCACCCTTAGTGTATCTGGACTGAAGTTCTGGGGTTCTTAGGAGAAAATGTACCCAGTCGGTATAAAATTCAATAATTCAAAGTATTCTGCAACAAAAACCTTTTATATTTAAAGCTAAAGATTTGCGCAGAAGCAAGTAGGTTGTTATGCTTAATATAGAAAAATGGACAGCCCTTCCACTTTTTGAAAAAATTTAAATTTATTTTGGTAATAACTGAATTTTTACCTATATTATTTTAGTTAATGTTTATAGTGACAATAATATAATTCTTAATAGTTTTGGAAATATAACCCAAAGCGTACAGGGTTCACACTTATATAAAACCGTCAAAAAATCATCTTTTATTTTTCATAGCTTCTTGTGACTACTGGGACGGAAAACATTAAGTTTTAGTACTACAAAAAGATTTCTTTATAATCACATAATAATTCTGTAATATATTGGGAACGCAACTCAAAACATGCAGTGTTTACACTTGTGTAAATCCTATAGAAACCGCCAAAAAATGCATCTTTTATTTTTAACAGCTTTTGTGATTACCTGGACGGGAGATATCAAGTTTTAGGACTACAAAAACCTTTCTTTATTATCATCCAATTATTCCACAAAGTTTTGGGAACGCAATTCAAAGTGTCCAGTGTTCACACTTATTTGAATCCTAAAAAAACCGCCAATAAGGCCTTTTTATTTATA
This sequence comes from Listronotus oregonensis, assembly GCA_019359885.1. Classification (NCBI taxonomy): domain Eukaryota; kingdom Metazoa; phylum Arthropoda; class Insecta; order Coleoptera; family Curculionidae; genus Listronotus; species Listronotus oregonensis. Next base: position 57,868 of record JAHBCN010002803.1, on the reverse strand, counting down.
ACAGCTTTTTGTGATTACTTGGACGGGAGACATTAAGTTTTAGTATACGAGAAGCCGCCTTTATTATCACCAGTCGCATTTATTGGGGAAGGCTGAAGGGGGAGGCACTTTTTGACCTATATTATTTCAGTTAATTTTTAAAATCAGTTGTCCTTCCCCCACTTTTTGTATTCAATATACGCCACTTTAAAACATTTAAGAAATACATTTTAGATAACAAAAAGAATCTGGTTTCATTGATTATAACTTAGTTATCGATATTAGTCATTTAAAAAAAAAAGAATGTGATTTGTGAAAAGCTCAAATTTAATTTTTGAGTTCAGATGGAAAAATATTGTAAATATGGTATACCGAAAAATTTGTTAAGCTATGATCATATTTTACATTAGTAATTTTTGGAAATATAACTGAAAGAATCAATAACTTTAGAACAAGTTATAAGGAAAGTATAAGATTTAGAAACAACAAAATATCAAGTTTAAAATCTAAGGTCAAACCATAAACTAGCATCAGGTAGGTACCTAAATTTAAAAACTATAACATAAATAATAAGACTGGGAGTTTAGAGAAATTAAAAGTAAAAGAAACCTAATGAATTAAGATAATGTCTAGCTTTTTCTAAAGTGTCAAAAAAGTGATAAAAATGGTCATTATAGAAAGCATTATCAGACAGGGAGTACGTTTGAGTATTAAAATGGAATTAAATCAATCGTTTAAGCAAAACTTTGAGTACTGATAGTGTTAATAATAATTTAAAACGTCAAGACCTTCACAGTAAAACTTCATCCTGAATTTAAATATATTTTATTTAATATTCATACTCGGCTGATGTCAGTGTATTATCACGAAAATATTTTAAACATTTAAATTATGGTTATAGATTTAAATCAACATCTACAAAATTGCGTGGACCAGCAAACAAAAGAATACACATGACAAGGCTAAATTGGCCAAAATAAAACTTTAAAGTCTTCATAAGCAGAATCAGCTAGATGGTACTTGGACGGCAGTTGCAAATTTATTGAAAATGTTCTATTGTAGCCGTTTTTCTTTTAAATTTTAGAAGTCAAAGATATATATTTAGAAAGTCACTAGAATTGTAATTCGAATATAAAAATATATTGTTTTTAAGATACCCTTTTTTCTCTCTAATATAAGAATAAAATTTCCATAAATAATGCTGGAATACTTACATATCGAGATCAACTAACAATCGCATCATCTTTTTAATAATATCTACAAGTTGGACATCTAGGTGGGAATAAATTAAAAGCTGCAGCACAAACTTGTATATGGTACCATAACAACTGGACATTGTTGTGCTACATTTCCATACATTTAAAATTGATTTGATTAAATGTAAAGGTTATAAATATTTAGTTTTTGAGAACTATTATTACTCCGGGAGGCCACTGCACACATTTTCAATAAAATAAGAAATAAAGGAGATATAAGCAAAAAAGTGATTTTGGCCATTAAAAATGTCGTTAATAACAATTTTTTTTGGTAGAAGTAAGTATACCAGCTCCGATCCATCTAAAAATTAATTCAAAATGTTTTATTCATTGAATCGGGCAATAATGTACATTTTTTAATCATTCAAAGTTCATTGGAATGGGAAAACCTGTACCTATAATTGCATATGAGTTTGGGTCCATTCTGATTTTTCTAGAATATTAAAAAAAGCGGTCCAAGTTTTTTTTCACAATATTTTGAAGGTATCTCATTAATTTATTGATATTTAAAAAAATGCTTTGTTATTAACATTTCTTTTTTATAATGAGACTTTAGTAAGTGTTCAATGATCCCAGAAAATTTCCTTTACCATCTTTCCTGCATTTTGATAAAAAATTGTTTTTGCTCATCTGAATTTTTTAGCCGTTTCCGGCTATCTATCCAGTGTGGAATGTTATGGGTTTTTCGACTCCTTTTTTACGAAAAATATTGGTGTTGCAAAAAAAATGGTAGGGGCCATTTTTGTAGATTTCGAGGTGATCTTCATTTTTTGTCTGAACAAAAATTCTCTAATTCGCATATTTTGGCAGATATCCGTGGGAAACTCATTTTTGGGACTTTGGGGGAGGGGGCATTTTCAGCGGGTTCCCACGTCGGAATCGTGATAAACTTTTCTCGCTCGAAAGCATCCGCGAAGACCTAAGAATTGCGCCACAAATGAAAAATGTACAGATTTATTTACACCTTTGGGTACTTTCAGGTCTTCAGGTACTGGACTATAGTTAATTCTTGCGATGTAAAATAGGCTATTTATTCTGATACTTGGATTAAGTCGATACCTAATCAAAACAAATACCGTAGATAATTTCACACCACTGACCATAGTTCTAACTCGGTTAAAGTGTTTGGTCTGTTAGTTTGTGATATTTTGTGATTTTGTTAAATTGATCGAACAGGTTATAACTAAATGTTATCACTAGCCACTTGAAATCGGTTGGGCGGTCCATCTAACAGGAATGACGTAAAATTATCTTACTAATTTTAAAGAAATACAATGTCGACAGTCCGTAGCTGGTCAATTATGGATAGTTTTGGTAAAATTATGACAAAGTAAATAATAGATATACAAGTGTAGGAATTTTTAAAAAATTTTAAATCATAAAAAAAGTTACTGAGTAAATTTTACTTAAAGAATAAAAATATTTATATTATATATATATATATATATAATATATATAATATATATATATATATATATATATATATATATATATATATATATATATATATATATATATATATATATATATATTTATTTATTTCTAAAATAATTATCAGTACATGTATTACCGTCAAAGAGTGTAAAACCTTATTTGACTAGTCATGAAAAATATATTATTTTATAGGTACCTTATAAAAAGTAAATTTAATTTTTGCTTTAGATTTAAATTTGTTTTATTTTCCTAATGTTAACATACTATTTTTAATCGTAAAAGTCTCACAAACTTGGCTAGTCTAACTTAAAAAAAAAAATGCAACAAAATTTAGATCAAAATTAGGGGTTTTTAGGTGCTATTTAGGTGCGCAATTGATAAATTAGAAGCACTAACAATTTTAAAAATTCTAAAGAAAACTCTGGGTCTGTGAGATTTCGAAAATTTAGCAGACCCATAATCAAGGAATTTATTTTTTAATGATTAATATAAAAATAAATTAAGTGCTAATTGAGTTAGGGCTTGTGGGAACTTGAAATTTTCAAATATTTCTCTAAATTAATTAAAAAACTATATTTTTTTGAGATTTCAACCGGTACAACCTCGATTATGGCGAATGCGAAAGGACTTTTTCATTTTGCCAAAAAAATGTATTTTTTATTTTGTCGATCCTGGTCAAGATAGTTATGAGATTTTTATATTGTCATATTTTGTTGGGTCCGATACACATTTCGACCGTCTTTATTTAAGATTTTTTTTTAATGTAGGGATAATTTAGACAAATTCAAAAGCCCTCAGTTCTGGTCGGCCCTGGTTAGTTAAAGCGGCTTTTTATTAGTTTAGTTAACTGCCGCAAATTATATATTTCATTTTTTCACACATTTTCCCTCACCTGTGTACTTTTATTTCCTCTACACAATGCATGTTCTGTTGTTTTTTCCCAAAAAAATCTTAAATAATGACGGCGTAATGTGTATCGGACCCAACAAAATGTGAAAATATAATAGTCTCATGACTATCTTGACCAGGATCGACAGGATAAAAAAAACAAATATTTGTTGTCAAAATTAAAAAATCTTGCGCATTTGCTATAATCGAGGTTGTCCGGTTAAAATCTCAAAGAAATATAATTTTTTAATTAATTTAAAAAAATATTTGAAAATTCTATTAAGCTCCTAAGAGCACTCAATTCGCACCAAATTTCTATCTATCTTAATTATTAAAACAGAAATTCTTTGATTATGGGTCCACTAAATTTTCGAAACCTGGCAGACCCACAGTTTTTTTTCAGTATTTTTAAAATCGTTAGTGCACCTTTTTATCAATTGCGCACCTAAAAAGCCCGTAATTTTGATTTAAATTTCTTTGCATTTTTTTAAGTGGGGCTAGCTAAGTTTATATACGTTAAAATAACCACCATCTAAACATTAGAACCAATTAAAAAATCTAAACTTAACTAAACAACCCATTTAAACGGTAACTTATGTCAAAGTTCGTTTAATTCTGGCAACAAAATATATAATCTATTGTTAATAAGTACCAAATGACAGTTTACCGGAAATCTAGTATTACAACAGTTAAAATGAAATACACGTATACAAAAGGCTTTAAAAGAACAACTTATTTTAGTTCAAACTGACGTAAAATTTCATTAAGAAGAGCAAATAGCCTAATCTTTGGTTTGTGACTATTTTGAAAATATCTGTAAAGAAATTTTAAATATTTCTGACAAAAGATTAAGAGATAAGTCTGCAGTTGTGGTAAAGCTAATCTTTTTGTACGGAAATGTGTTTCTAGATGAAAGATTTCCAAAAATTTTGATTTTAATGTAGATAAGTGTATCCTGGTCTTATTAAACAATTACTTAAGTATTCATTGAATAAGTCTATACCTAAAATTTATATAAAAACGCTAATATCATATTGTATTAAGCAGAGCTGTCAAAACTTAAAGTAAATTTTTACTTCAAGTACTCTTCTGTACTTGAAGTATTTTACTTCAAGTACTCGTACTTTTTATTAGGAATAACTTGTACTTGTACTTATTAATTTATATCAAAATACTTGAACTTTTACTTGATTCGATTTAAATTAAAAATTTTAAGTGATTTGAGATTGAAATAAATAGATAATTTATTATGACGTTTCAAATAAAAAAAATCGTTAATATCTAAAATTACGCTCTTTCCCGATTTTTTGTGTTTGACCCCCAATTTTGACTTCAGATTCATGCGCTAGAAAATCTTAGTCCGATACCCAAAACTCACCACTTTTATTTTTTGTGGGCCTCTGTTATTATTTCCTTGACACTATCAAAAATTCTGTTAATATACCTACATACTTACAAAATCAGTTAAAATTTTCCCTATTTCATTTTTGTTTTCGATTGAGTTTAATTTGGAAATCATGTTTTTATAATATTTATTTTCCAATATGGACTTTCAAGAAATTCACTAACGTATGACATTACCTTGCACAATCGGTTATAATCATACATTTTTTTTTTTAATTTTGAATGAGTTTTTTTTTATTACAATATTTTAAATATTTAGATTGATATTTTTTATTAAATTTTTGTATCTTGTGATATTTTTTTTATTTTTTAATGGAAGAAAAAAATGTATGACATATTTCCTTACAAATAAAAATTCGGATTTAATTAGTTTAACCAAAAAGCAATATCGTTTCTTGTGCCAGAAAATATCTTTCAGATAAAATTGTCGAAATGCTTAAAAGAAAAGACATTCTCGAGTAAAGATTAAGTCCATAGGAAATTATTCATAATAGAGCAATTGCTAACTTGTAATTTTAAGCAGTGATACTAAAGATTACTTAAACAGCAATAAACCCTTAATAACTTTCAGATTTGCGTTATCTCCGATAAAAAGGAATTTTGAAATTTAGCTTTGGAAATGAATTGGTCAGTTTTGCTTAGAAAAATCAAAACGGATTTCTGCATATATATTTAAGTGCAGCAAATTTAACTCTAAATATATTTTTTTCTTTGAGCAATAATGACAATATTTTTTAGTCATTTACCTGTTTTAAATTGATACAAAGGTTAGCTAATCCATGTTTAAAATTAGATATTATCTATTTTCTTTCAGGAAGAAATATAAGATTTGTTGAAGTAAATTCGTACACTGTATGCAATGGATTATTCGTATAATAGGAATGATGTTGCACTCAACCTTAAATGATGCAAGACTGACGATGGAAGAATGGTATCTGTCCAGCAGACTCTTATTTAACCAGGATAAAACCCAGAATTTAATATTTGTTCTGAGACCCACCGATTCTGACCCACCAACGTCATCTGTTAAGTTTTTGAGATTCTGCCTGGACACTAAGTTGAAATGGGATGTACATGTGGAGGGAGTGTGCAAGAGAAGTGTGTTTGTTATACGCAACGGGTGTCGATGTGTATCGGATGGGACTATGAAGCCAATTTATCACGCGCTTTTTCGTAGTGTCATAACCTATGGGATCATTGCATGGGGACACTCGGCTAATGTCCTTAGGATATTTGGATTACATCAAAGAGCCATACGAATAACAGCAGGTTTGGTGTACAGGGAGCAAAGCTGCCTTTGCCAGTCTAGGAATACTTACTTTTCCCTATATATCCTAGAAAACTTAATTTACATGAAGCAGAAGGACAGCTTACCAACCTACGAGGACATGCATGATTAAAAACGAATACGTCATAGTAAATATTTTTTTTAGGGTATTAAATATTAATTCAAAAATTAAAAAAAATATGGTGTATTTAGAACACCTTAAAGAATTTATTCCCGTGGAAAATTTAACTTAAAGTTAATTTTTTAACAAGTTAAACAACTGTTAATTAACAAAATTGTTTCGAACTTTCGTCTTCATTGTACATTAAAAAAAATGTTTAAATAATTGTATAAATTTTTCGCATCGTGAAACCCTTTTTATTTACATACCTAACCAGATCACACCATAAAAGTTTAAAACATTTTAATGCTTTGTTTATAATACATTTATAACTTTGACAATATTACTCTGATTTTTAATTTTTTGTCAACGTTATAAAATTATTATAAAAAAAGGATAAAAATGTTTTAAACTTTTATATCGTTATCTTGTTATATATGTATATAAGAAGGGCTTTACCAAGCAAAAAATTTATACAACAATTATTTAAGCATTTTTTTAATGTACAATAAGGTCGAAAGTTCCAAACAATTTTGTTAATTGACAATTGTCTAACTTGTTGAAAAACTAACTTTAAGTTAAATATTTAACGGGAAGTATTCTGAATACACAATAATTTTTAAAAATTTTTCAATTATTATTTAATACCCTAAAAAAAAATATTTAGTGTGACGTACTCGGTCTTGACGCCCAGCGTGCAAATAAAAATGTCGCGTGGAGGCCCATTTTCAGCGTTAAATTAAAATTATAAATAATGGAAATAGAACTTCGGGAGTTTAGACTTTTTTTATTAAAAATTTCCTCCTTTTCAAGGATCTTTTTTGCAATTTTCGCTATCTCTTATTGTGTTTAAATTACCATCAAAAATCAAAATGTTTTTTTTTAAATTTTGTTTTTTGTTAATAACAATTGCAATTTTTATTAGCAGAAAAAATCCTCAAAACGCCTTTATCAGATTTACATTCCGCGTCGAATCAGCTATCGCTCATATTTTTCCAGCCTTCTAACTATTTTTTTTTATTCCATACGTTCAAAAATAAAAATATTTTATGTAATACAACCTTCAAAACATAAAACTTTTATTTTTGACCTGACAGAAAGGTTTCTAAATAGTCCAATATTAGACCCAATCTGCGAAAGATCACATTGCAAAAAACTGACAATGCAGATCCGAAAGTTTTTTTAATAACCACAATAAACCTGCAATAAGGTAACAACAAAAGGCAAATTTGGAAGGACCGTTACGTTCTCGGAAACGAAATTGCTATTTTATATTCAATGGCTTTATAGTACATCCCGAAATATCTTATTTTCGGTTGTATATGAACCATCTTCTTTCTAAATTTGCACATCAATTTTCTGTATTACCAGAGACGCTTTGCCAATAATAAAATGTTTATAGGGGCAACAAAATTCAAACCCACAATTATTGAATCCTTTTCGAAAACCAATTACGTAGATTTACTAAAGTGTGTCTTGAATAACGTTGTACTTTTAAAAGCAATCCTTTGACCGGTTAGTAGAAGCAACCAAATAAATAAGTTTGATTTACAGTGTCTTTCGTAGAAAGCTATGTTCAGTGGTTTGCGCGATATTCTATTTGGAAAATCGCCTGTTTTACTTCTGACTTACTGTCTGACTCACTTACTAATTAACTCGTCAAAGTTATAGGACACTTCTTGAGGAAAAAGAACTTTTAACATAGTTTAAAAATATACACTATTTAAGTTGAGTTACTTGCATATAAACCTTTGATGTTTTGGCTTTAAAGGTTATTTTGTAAACGATACCAATTTATTCAAGCGTTCGCGATTATCGGGGAGCGCGGAGTAGATTTTTTATTATTTGAGTGATAAGGTATTACGATAATATCGACATAATGTTGATAATATTTGTTTATGGTCACCAAAGTTACTGTAAATAAATGTTACATTTTTTGTCTCTATTACCTATTAATAATTATCCCTTGAACTACAAGTCGGTAAATTTTGTAAGTAAATAATAATAAGTCAAATCGTAGCTGTACTTTTGAATATTTTTTATATCTTTTAAATTTACCTTTTTTTTTTATTTTCCATGAGATAAATTCTTGAAAACCAATATTTTATGGATATTTATTTAATTTTTTCCATTAATCGGATTTTCAATTTGTTTAAATTTTAAAAGTCCCAAATAAATAGACTTTTTAGCAAAACACCATGATGGTATATATATATATATATATATATTTTTAAAGCCCTATGTGTCCTCTGGAAATTTGAAAATCGGTTGTGTAGAACAATAGTTATAAATTTTTATTTGTTAAATAACGGTTTGTCTGTTTTTTAGTACTTTTAGCTATTCAAATCAATTTTTAACCAACTAAATCTTGATAAAATTAAATTTGTTCCCCACCAGTCTCCTGGGCATGAAAAAAGACGAAAAAAATTGAGTACTCATAAGTCAGATTACTGCTTTCGAAATGATTTTAAGAGCAAAAATCAGTAGTTTACAGAAAAAAAAATGGGTTTAGTTCTAGGGTTATTTTATCATTACAAATAAATATTTATCTATCCAAGTATTTATTTATTGTATAATGCGAAATAGAAATTTATTGTAAACATCTAAAAAGGTCGATCAGACTTTCACGGATAATTAATGGGTCACTAGCAAAATGTGTAGATATTAAATTGTTATTTGTGTATTAGGAACGCAAACTGAAATATTGCATCTGTTTTTTATCTTGAGATAGTCCACGAAGGGCAAAGGCCCAACGTACCGTGGGTGTTTTAAGTGTGGTAAGATGATATCAATTGACACGAGACCTAAATACTTGGGAATTTGGAGGAAAGGGATAAACTTCTGATGGTAGTACTTTCCACAGTCTGGACACTCTAGGGATGAAGGAACTAACAAAATGGGAAGTTCGGAGCCTCTCAAGCTAGACTGTAAAAGAATGCATAAAAACGGTACTACGTGTTGCTCTATTGCTTCTTGGGGTGGAACTATACTGGCCAACTTCTTAAAGTAGAAGCCCTAAAAATATATATAAAAAGCGACAGATCCTCTACAGCTCGCCGATGGGCGAGAGAAGAAAACTTTCCTGTAAGCATGGGATCATTAATAGGATGAATACGTCTTCTCTGAATGAAATCAAAAATGCTAAGAGTTGTGGGGGACACCATTCCCCAGACATGGGAACAATACTATAAAGATGGTCTAATTATACATTAGAAAGTACATATCGATAATTTTACTCAAGTTTTCAATAAAACTAATGTTAAAATTTACCCTCTCTAGCAGGCTTGCTGGGTAAACCTACAGATAAAATCGTATATATGAGTGAATGCGACTTGTAAAAAGGTTTGAAAAATCCTCATCTTTGATATGCAAAGCACAAACTCTAATACGGTTTTGCCATTGTTCTAGCGTATTTATAGCAAATTTATGAAACTCAGTGAATCACAAAGCACTTTACCAAGCTTGACATTTGAAAGCTTAATAAATATATTTTTAATACAAATACCAATAAAATGGTCTAATCTATATGATTTATATTAACATGAACCTTTGGGCATCTGAAAAACAAACATCTGGTTCCTGTAACAGGGACCTGGTAGCTACCCAAGTGACTAGTCAGGAGAGGAGGTCGTCATACTTTCCAGGAGACAGAGACACCAGAACACATATTGTGCTCGTGTCCGGTAGCGACACGAGTAAGAGGAGTTGTAAGAACTCTCTCCCAATCTGATATCGAATTCATTGGAAGTCTTATCTTATTGGGAGAAATATAAAAAGGTGTGAGCCACAATAATCCGAGCGGTCGCAGTGAAGGGCGTAAAAGTCCACTCATTTTAAACCTAACCTAAGAAAAATCCCAGTGATCCTTAAGGGTGACTTTGGGGGGGTTGAGAGGGTTTGTGGGTTTTGTGTCCGTGGAGACTTTTGATCAGCGTGTTAAGAACTATCAGTATGCAAAGTTTTAAAAAAATTGACCGAAAACCATTTTCCATAAGAAAATTGTGGGATTCTTTCCTAATATGTATTTCCTCCGTGGGTTAAGCAAAGCAATTTTAGATAGACATCGGCGTCGAGACTTACTTATAAAATTTTATAAACATCGCCAAATAACGACTAGCGTCGTATAGATAGGTGTTCAGAATCTTTGAAAGAAACCAGTGTTCAAAATTCTCACGACCCTTCATATAAAATCTACCTTTAAAACTCGAATAACCTAATCCTTTTTCTTACGGTGCCTCAGATACCGATATCTAACGCTACCAAACTCAAAATATATACAAAGGGTAACAAGCAAATAGTCGCATAGTGGGCAGCCAAATCCCATAAATATTCTCAGGTAGTGGACATGTGAAAAAAGGGCCATAGGTGGTACGGTCTTTTTCTAACTGTATAATATATAAAGATCGCAGTGTTGACATCGTATTTGCCCAGCATTATCTAGAAATATGTGTGGGAGATTTTCGGACAACCCTTTAGCGCGTGTCACCTGGTTTTTGTGTGGCGCTATAAAGACCTTTTCCTGGTTCAGTGGCGTTGGTAATAAAGTATTTAAAAATATATATTTTTTAAATTGTACGGTTATCGTTTATTTCATTTAAAATATTTTAATTATACGGCGTCTTTCGTAAGTCCGCATCTTGTAGGATTTTTTAAAAATATTTAATTTTATTTTTTATCTTGGAGTAGTCAACGAAAACTTGGCATTAGTTAATGCTTCAAATTCGATAAATAATTATGCAGACTGTCTCACTAAACTGATAGACCAGAAAAATTACCTAAACATAAATCCATTTTGCCAGACAACTCGGATCGGGATGCGGTTTTCGACATCTTACTCGGAAAAGCACCAGGAATTCATGTGAGAAGGAGCTGGTCGACCCAAAGTGCCTCTCGGGTGTACAGCGGCGGCCTTACCCATTGCGAGCCTCCGGGCGGCAGGTCTTTGCGAAGTCCTTATTTGACCTTCGTGAAAAGTATCTGATGCGAAACATACAGGGAGAAGTAAAGGCGGTACTCTATAGATTCAAACGAGGTGAAAGTCCAATTATAGGACATCAAAGGATCTCAAGATGGGAAATAGAGAAGGACCAAGAGGTCAGCTCATTGTTTGAGATGCCCACGGACAGGTCAAGCCCTCGTTTCATCTTCAACAGACATTTTCGGATTGTCATACCAGATAGGGAGGACTGGAAAGAAGGCCCTTCAATCAAAGCCGATTATATCTGGTATACAGACGGCTCCAAGACCAACAAGGGAGTAGAAGCTGGCATCCAAGGAGACAAGCCTAGAGAAAAAAACACCTTAAGTCTTGGTCAGCACGCCACAGTTTTCCAAACGGAAATAGCAGCAATAATGCATTGTGCCGTGCCGATTAAAAAAAAGGGAGTAAAGGAAAACACATCGTCATTTACTCAGACAGCCAAGCGGCCCTGAAGGCCATCAGTTCTCCAAATTCTCCAATTCTAAACTAGTGGGGGACTGTATCCAGGCCCTGGATAAAGTCGGCTTGGCAAACAAACTTACGGTAGTCTGGGTACCAGGCCACGGGGGCCACCCAGGTAACGAGGAGGCCGACGACCTAGCCAAAAGAGGATCAGCCATGGAAATGATAGGCCCTGAGCCATTCTGTGGAATCTCGGCAGGCCTCCTTAAAGCATATACTGAGAGCTGGGTAGACAAGACGTTTCAAAGCTGGTGGGTACAAACACCAGGACAACGACAGGCAAAGCAGTTCATTAAGACCTGCTCGGCCAAGTTTACGTCGGACCTACTGAGTCACAGTCATAAAGTCGTAAGGAAAACGGTAGGTCAACTAACAGGACATTGCAAACTCAACAAGCACCTGGAAAGAATAGGCCTGGTGGAGGATAGCCTGTGTTGGTTCTGCCAGGAGGCTGAAGAAACAGCCGTACATGTGTAGTGCCACTGCAAAGCACTATGTAGGCTTAGGTTTACTAGGCTTGGTGAGGAAAAGCCAAAACCGGCAAGATATATGAAGTGGCCATTGTCAAGACTCTGGAGTTTAGTTAAGAAGACGGGCCTGGAAAAGGTACTCTAAAGAACGATAGGAGAAACCGCAATAAATCTGGTAAGGTTGCAGTGGTGGAGGTCATTTTTGCCATCTCCGCTCAAATAATCTAATATAATCTGATGCGAAAGTAGGTCTGGCTGTTTGGTTTGGGTATTTTTCATGTTTGACGAGAAATGTTTAAGTTATACAAATAAATAAAGTTTGAGTTTTAAAATATTTTACATTGAAAGATTTACAAAATTAACCAATACAAAGATGATAAATTTTAAAATTGTTGTTTGCGCCGTTTCCTAAGACTAAAATCTTTAATTAAAGCACAAGCTATTGAATAAGCTACGACATTTTCGATTGAAAGAATAGCAAGGGCTGAAAGTCGATCTTGTGTCATCGAATTCCTCAAATATGTTTTAATAATTTTAAACCTCGAAAAACTCCTTTTAGCAGACGCAACTGTAACAGGTGTGGTGGCAATAATTGTTAGGACTAATTCGATAGTGTGGTAAACTTCAATTAATTTTTTCCCTATTATTTATTTCAGCACCAAGAGAATGTCGTCGTTTCGTTCTTCGTACAATTCATGTCCATCACTATCACATGATTCTCCTACTGTCATAGATATTTGCAAGTCGCTGCATTGCTTTAAAGGTTCACTATCACTAATTTCATTCGCATGTACAATGAATTCCTGGTGCTTCCCCGAGTAAGATGTCAAAAACCGCAACCCGATTCGAGTTGTCTGGCAAAATGGATTTATTTTCGCCTAAATTGCTGTAATTTTCCTGGTCTATAACACGTCTGTTCTGTTAAAATTAACATTTTTTAATTTGTTAAAAGGTACTTATTTGTTTCAACAAAACTTATGATAATAAGTTGTTTCCAATGCAATTCTATGTCTATGTACTGAGCTGAATCAACTATGATGTATTGATTTTTCGACTATTTTTCACAAATAATAAAACACTTTTTAAATATTTTTTGTCTAGTAAGGTGGCAGTAACTTCTGGGAAATCCGGTATTGGGATGCATTGCATATGCTTTAGGTTTTCAGAGCAGTTACTGTAATCGAATTTTGGCGAACTACCGAAAATTCTACGGTATAAACCGAGGTAATAATTGATTTCAGATGACACGATTTGTTCATAACTTTGACATTAATTATATCGATAAAACATAACCAAAGTCAACCATACCCGCCTAAATGCAGTGGTAACCTTGATTTGGGACTTTTGTATTTCTGTTTGCAACATTTTGGGGTTTTTAAACATGTTTACTTTTTAAAACAATATAATAATAGTATTTATTTGTAATATTGGAAAATTAATTTCAACTTTGCACCAACCTAAATTCAGTCAATATACTTAATTATAATTCATCTTTATAATGCGACATGTTTAATAATATTAATAATTAATGTTTTTTAAACATAAAATAAGAAAAAGCTCTAAAAATAAAATAAAGTATACTTTAAAAATATATTAAAAACAGTAAGATTTTAATTTTGGCATAATCCTAAAACTTTATTTAAAAATATCCGTCTTTTATGGTAAATGGTAAATATTTTTTATTATTTAATTTTGAGAGTTTTAGGTACACACTTATACAGTTGAACCTACCATATACGGAGTATCATGTTTTTTTTTATTATTAATTGGTTTTCCTAAAACTAAATTGGTGTTCGCAGGAAACTCACTCACTTATCCAGTAAAATATGCTCAAGAGTGAAAAAAAGATTCTAAATATACCTACAGGTCCGGTAAAAACATAGGCAGGGAACTGATGAATTTTCTACTGTCCGCTTCGATCGATAAACATGCATGCATGATTAACCGAACGAGATCACAGTATGTAATATGCTTTCGAACGGGTGTGTTGTATGGTTTAAGGCGCGCTTGAAAATTACAAAAAATAAATTTATGCGGTCTAATCTGTTGAGAAAACAGTTGATACTTAATACCGTTATTTATAAATAGGGAATTAAATACCACAGTTTTATTTATCAGTTCATTAATTGCCAAAGCAAAATAAAAATTAAGTTCTCTAAACCCAAAACTCATTTCTAAAATTAAAATAGTACGCAATAAAAAAATAAATTATTATAAACATAAAAAATACTCTAATATAAAATTATAATAAATATTCAAACAAACCTCCTTCTTGCGCAAGGCAATATCCCAAACGATCGTAAAAACCCCGTCTAACGTTTCTTAGCATATTAGGGCTGATAGTTTGAAGAGCTTCTTCGATTTTTATTTAAAGTTCTTCTAAATTATTAGCCCTATCATGACCATAAACCCTATTTTTTAAATAACCCCACATAAAGAAATCATTGGGAGCAAGTTCTGGTGATCTCGCGGGCCACAAAATGGTTCCACGTCCACTAATCAAACGGTTAGGAAACGTATTGTTCAAATATCCTTGAACAATACGTCCATTGTAAGCGGGACAACCATCTTGCTGAAACGAGATATTACCAAATCTTACTCCTAATAATTGGCAAATTGCCGGTATAATTTGTTGTTGTAACAGATCCAAATAAATTGCTGCAGTTAAATTGCCTTTAATAAAACGTGGTCCAATAAGATGTTCTCCCACCATACCAGCCCAAACATTCAATTATTGAGGATACTGGGTTCAAACCTCAAAATACCTGTGTAGGTTTTCACGAGACCAATATTGAACTTGAGTTGGATTATGTCGATTTAATAATGGAAAGGTCGATTCATCGGTAAAAACAATCGATTTAAGAAAGTTTTCATCTGTATTTGCTCTTTCCATTATTAATTCGCAAAACTCCATACGTCGAAATTGGTCTTCGGGAAAATTTTTATGTGTTTTTTTTGGGCCTTGTAGGATCGGAAACCATTTTTTTAAGGACTCTTTTAACTGTAGTAGGCGATGAATCTGTTACCTCAGCAAGTTGTCTACTGGTTACATTGGGGTCTTGTTTAGCAGTAACACAAATTAATGCCTCTTTTAATTCCCGTTCTTCATTTACGAGTTCCTGTTTTTTATGTTTTTGGGGAGACACACACCTGTGGGTCTCAAAATTTTAGATAATTCTAAAAATTGTTTTCAGACATGGTATAGGTCTGTTTTCAAATGCTTCGGGAAAAGATTCATGAATTTGTCGATATGATTTTCCTTGGAAATACCATTTTACAATTTGAACCTTTTCACGAAGTTCGTAAACTTCCATTATTATTTATTTTTAGTGAAGAAACGAGTTTCCAAGAGAACTTACCACGTATTTGCAAGAAAGCAAATAATATTTAAATTCAAAATTAAATCTTCAAAAACATTCCATATTTATTTATCGCATCGTTTTTGCGAGTTTTGTTTCGCTAGTCAGGCGAATGTAAGTCAATTCGCCTAAGTCTTTCCTATGTTTCTACCACAGTGAACCTGTCTGTATATGATTTTTTAAACTGTTGATAATGTAAAAAAAGATTAGTTAATTAATAACGTCACGTTTTTTAACTTTTACTTTATTATAGCCAATCACTTTACCCTCGACCATACCATTAAAAAAGTATCCTTTAATATTGCCCGCTATGTTCAAAAATAGTGAAATTAATTATTAAATAAAAAAAAATAGAATTTTTTTTTGACGTGCTCTATTAACTTATACTATTTTTTGGAGTCACAAAATATTGTAGACCTATTTTTCGGAAATCCAGTAATTCTATTTTTAAAAGGAGTTTATATTTTTCTTTTTAATATATTTTAAATATTATTAGAATACCTTTTGTATATTAAATTTTTTATAAAAACAAACATATTTATAAAATATATATTTTTTTAAATTATTTTCTAAAGAGGAGCCAGTATTGCCTAAGCTTAATGTTATGGGGGGTGGGCCATCTATTGGTCCGATTTTGAACAGCCTGTCGATAATGTCGCTGTCAACTTTAGCACCATAAGTTGTTGATTCTAGGTTAGTTCTAACCTTCCGCTGAACAAATATGGATCGGTTTTCTTTGGAACAACGCTTTGAAATACTGAAAACTTATTTTGAATGTGGTTCTGTCATAAGTGAAACATTGCGAAAATTGCGTACAAAATTTGGAAGAAATGCAGCGCCTACCGCGCGTGCAATTCGAAAGTTGGTGCATAAAGTTCGTGAAACTGGGATGCTGGTCGATGCCAGACATGTGCCGCATACACGTCCGGTGCGTACAGCAGAAGCAATCGCTGCTGTGACCGAAAGTGTTCGTCAAAACCCCGGAACATCGACTTGGCGCAGAAGTCAACAAGTCGGCATTCCACGAACCACTCTAAGGAGGATTTTGCACAAAGACCTTGGTATGTTTGCGTATAAAATCCAACTCGTTCAGGAACTGAAACCGAATGACCTTCCACAACGTTTACGCTTCGCTGAGTGGGCTTTAAATGAGTTGAACGATGACCCAAATTTCGCACGAAAAATCATCTTTTCTGACGAAGCGCATTTTCACCTCGGCGGCTACGTCAACAAACAAAATTGCAGAATTTGGGGAACGGACAATCCACACGTTGTCGTCCAAAAGCCAATGCATCCAGCTCGAGTCACCGTGTGGTGCGGATTTTGGAGTGGTGGCGTGATAGGTCCTTTCTTTTTCGAAAATGCGGAAGGGCGCGCCGTGAATATCGATGGTGAACGTTATCGCGACATGATAACTGACTTCTTGTGGCAGGAATTGGAAGATATCGATCTCGATGAATTATGGTTTCAACAAGATGGCGCAACTTGTCATACCGCCGCGCGTAGCATCAACCTTCTGCGCACAAGATTCAACAACCGTGTGATTAGCCGTTTCGGCGATGTCCACTGGCCTGCTCCAAGCTGCGATTTGACGCCGCTGGACTTTTTTCTGTGGGGTACATTGAAGAGTAAAGTTTATGCCGACAATCCCCAAACAATTGATCACTTGAAACAGAATATTCGTGCCGAAATTGCCCAGGAAACAGTGAACAAAATGCTTGAAAATTGGTGTTCCAGGATGGCCTACTGCCGAGCCAGCCGTGGCCAACATTTGAATGAAATCATTTTCCATAGTTAATCGGAAGAAACACTGTAGCAAATAAAGCGAAATTCGTTGCAAAAAAATCAGCTTTTGTCTATTTAATGATCTACTCAAAATCGGACCAATAGATGGCCCACCCCTTATTAAGCACTTTGATAAATTTCAAGGACTCTTTAGATCTTATTTACTTGCCTTTAATATTTCATTAAATATAAAGCATATTAATATTATATTAACCAAAAAAATACTGTTTTTCGTTCATGTTTAATTTATTTTAACTAAACCATTTTTATAACTTGCATTTTTTTGTTAACAATTATATAAAACTAAATTTCTATTTATTGTTGAGCGCTTGTTGACTTTATAATAATTATACACATTAATTTATAGAATATGTGGAATGTCCAGGAGAAAATTTTATACCAGTCATCATCAGATGCTTTATTTCGACATTGTTACTATGGTTACCAGCCAATTTTCTGAAATTTTTTTACCCAATTGAGCATGTAGACGTAAAATTATTAAGTGGAAATTTCCCGGCACATGCAGGCTATACTATAATTAGACAATAATAATATTGAAATAATATTGAAAGCATTTTTTATTAACTTACTTTATAATTTGGAAATATAACAGCACTTTATTAAGGTGTACATTCTATAATATCAATAATTATTAATTTTAAATTCTTTAAAAATCGCAACATTTCTTTTCAAAGTAAAAAACCCACACAGTGTTAATGACAGTTCAAATAACAAAAACCGTCAAAACTCGCATTACACACAGCCTTCTATTTATTTGTGAATAACGTCCAAATTAATTAATTAATCCCCCACGTGCTTAAATTAATTGCGGAAAACTTGTCTCGTACATAAATTTTTAAAGAAAATTATCACTTGTCGCTTCGCGAATCATGAAAATTTTCAAAAAATGCATGTACTCAAGAAATTTCCGTCAATAATTCATGCTCTATTTAAGATCATATGTGAAAAAATATAACAAGAAAGACAAATTTTAAAGTGTTAATTTTGTTTTAAAGCTTGTAAAATAAAATTAAGAATTGGTATATATTTTTTTATAAATCTTGGTAAAAAGGTTTTAGACAATATTGCCAATGTGCCGTTATGTTGCAAGTAATAAACCTTTTTTTAATAACCCTATAAAACCCTTTAACAATGAGATTTATTTTACAAAAAAATGTGACTAAGTACCTTAGCCTTCTACTTTTTTAAAATTACGAATTATTGCTTGTAAAAATAGCTTTTTGTGCCTTGCCAATAAAATGCTTTTAGGAAGTTAAAAAGGGTATTTTAATGATTCTCAAAATTTGCAATGCACCCCTTAGACTCAATAAACAGATGGAAATAATTTGTTTTTTGACAAAGTTTGTTTAAGAATAACGGTTTTTTGATGCATAATTTTGAGAAAGCAGTTTAGGAACATCATAAAAGTGGTACAAAAATGGTTGTTTATTATCATAGGGTTGGAGGAAAAATGTTTTTTTCTGGTTTAATCAGAGAATGGCAAGAAAAAATATACCCAAATTCTTGCCCTATAAAATTGTATTGAGGGTCAAAATTTGCGAAAAG
Source organism: Listronotus oregonensis (assembly GCA_019359885.1). Taxonomy (NCBI): domain Eukaryota; kingdom Metazoa; phylum Arthropoda; class Insecta; order Coleoptera; family Curculionidae; genus Listronotus; species Listronotus oregonensis. The sequence goes on along the minus strand of JAHBCN010002803.1, from coordinate 38,896 downwards.
ACTAATAATAATTTACATTGGTCTTCTACTTTTTAATAGATACAAAGTAATTTATGTAAGAAAACTGCCAAGGTAAAACCAATGATCCTGGTGTAGTATCTGTTAACTTACCATAGAGGGCAACTGTTGATTTCAGGCTGTTTATCTGATATTTTTTAATATCTTAATAGTTGTTTTGTCTTAAGTAGTTGTTATATTATTTGTCACTATTTAAAAATTATTATTATTTTTTAGACAATACTATTTTTCCGTCTGGAGAACAAACCTTGATCCACTTTTGCGGAAACGTATAACTTTCCCCACTAATTTGGGTGATAACTATTTTATATCCTTTTTGTGTATTTATATTACAATTGTCGCCAATCTACAAACAATCAAGAGCCTAATTTTGACCTATAATTTTCTAATAATATTCCAATGGAGAAGATTCAACTACAAATCTTTTTATTTAACTGCAATATGAAGAAATAATGTACATGATCTGTACATTATTTCTCTTGTCCCAGATCTGGAAGTTCTATAATGCCACTTTTCTACATGTTTTTCGTAACGCGCAAAGCAGTGGCGTGTGTACTTATGTACCGTGGAAGCTAAGGAAGCGCCGCTTGCCCTAAAAAATCTTTTATGTGGTACATCATCTTTACTTTTTTGATGATGATGAGATGATGCACCACATATCTTTACTTTTTTTTGTTACTTTTGTTATTACCCAAAATTTTATGTTGACCTATATTTAACCAGACATTTTACTCCTTTTTGTGATCAAAACATTTACAGTTTTCCCATTTGTCTCAGTCAATTCACGCCACTGGCGCAAAGTTACCCATGCACAAACTCGACACTCGGCAGCCTCATCTTTGTCCTGAAATTTTGAGCCGTCTACTGCCCTTTTCAGTATTCCAAAGAGATGGAAATCACATTTAGAAGTCCGGACTATGAGATGGATGGATAGTATGATTACGACCTTTATCGTGTAGTATAGTCACTCTTTTTAAATGGACAAATCAGAATAATAAAAGGCATTAGATCACCTTCATATTACAGGTGCATAAGTTGATTAACAAAGCAAGTATGAGTTAGTACAAATTCAAGCACTGCAAAATTGTTAAAACGGCTCAGCTTTATCCAAGATTCTTTACCAGGCCATAAACATGTTGGAGTTCTGGATCCTATATATTCCCACAATTAAAAAAAGATGATTGTGTATGTTACTATAATACTTGGAGAGCTAATGAAAACAAACACTATTTTAATAACCCCTATATATTTTTACTATGTATTTCTACATAGTAAAAATATTAAAAAAAAAACAAAAGTTAAGAGTTTTTTGGAATTATCATATATATCTGATATACTGACAGATATGTAAAATCGTTAAACTTCATAAATAATGTTATAAATTTCTCTGATGTCTAATAAAAATTTGTTAGATGTGTTAAACTTTCTACGTTTTAGGTAACTTTTAGTTCGACCTTTGGGTAAATACCTCTTGTGCAGCATTTTGCACAAAATCGAGTATTTTTAAAGAGTGCGAAGTAATAAAATCCTAATATGACAGTACGTTACATTTATTAACTTACTATGCTCATTTGGATTCAATTGAATTAAAGTTTGAGGGAATGTACATAATATATAGATTTTTACTTTAAATGGAACTTTATTTTTCAGAAAGAAACTTATGATAGGTGGAAAATAGGTTGATACATTTTGTGTAAGATACACACATTCGTGCAATAAGCCAGAGCTTGGTAGGCGCAGTACCGTGCGCCTTGATGTTGTGTATATCTTGAGCAATGCTCAGTTTAAAAAAAAACTGCCGTTTGGTCATTCTAAGCAAAGAAAGTTTAATTTTGGCAATGTTTTTTTTTTATAAATTTGGTAGCATCTGTATTTTGCTATTTTAATTTAGTTTTGATAAGACATAATTGGAATTTGGAATTTCTTTAATAATCCGTTTTTTTTACATAAGTAATAAGTTTTATTTAAAGTGGGCCAAATTTATTAGCATTTTATTCACTTTTCCAAAAATAATTTTAGTTTCAAACAATTTTGGTTATTTATCGCAATCCAATTTAAGCAAAGAACAATTGATGGAATTGAGGTCATGCGAGGCAGTTTATGGAACTGATAGGAACAGAGCGCCTAATTCCAAACATATTTATTAGTGTAAGCTTTTGGAACAAAATGGAGCAAAGTCTTATCTCCTGGAACAAATTAATTTTGTTACGAGTTGAAAGGTTTGGTAAGTTTTTTTATACATTGGCTGCTTAATAAAGTTTGTAACAGTGGGATTTTTGTGTTATTGAGATTTTTAAAAAGTTTTTTGGTAAACGAATGTACATGTAGAATAACTTTTTAGAAATGACAGTTATTAAGTTAAATTTTCAAAGTGTGATTTGAAATGTCAAAAAGTGAGGCAAAAAGTTAAAAAATAGGGAAAAGGTAATATACAAAACTTTTTAGCACTTAGTCTTAAACTCACTTACTAATTTTAAAAGAGAATTATAAATATTTAATATATTGTGATTTTTGCAACATCCTATATTTAAAAAATAATTTTAAATGAAAGCAAATATTCTTTTTTAATATTGATGATACAGAAAAAAAAAATAAAAATTGCTTTAGACGTGATGATATACTTGTTTCAATGCCCTGTATCTAAAAGCAAATACTTGTTAGCGTGTTAGCAGCACTTTTAAGACAATAGTAAATTAACCACGGTGTTTTAAAATTCTAAATACAATGGTCAATATCTTGTTAATATCAAATACTGTAGAGTCCCGGTTATCCGTGCGCGGTTTATCCGGGCTGCGGATTATCCGTGCATGCCCATTATTAAAAAATTGCCCCTATCAAAAAGAATTTATGATGATCTTGTCGGATAAAGTTTTCGAAATCCATTCACGATCAAAGATACAAGGTTTACAGTGGCAAATGCTTGGAATGGAGTGAAAGAAATTACTTTCAAACCAGCTTATTACAAAATAATGTTGCTAGAGAAAGATGCAAGCATCATTGAATTTGATGATGAAGAAACGACCATAACTGAACTAACTGCATTAGTTTACAATGCAACTATTTTGAGCAATGAGATTCAACGGACCTTGCCGACATTTTGAACTTGCGCAGAATACGTCAAAAAATTAAAAACAGATCGAAGAATTTTAGCACAGAGCAAAGTTACCGACTTTTTTTCAAAAGCATAGCTACCTATAATATAATATATATCCGCCTTATGTAAATGCAAGTTAAGAGATTTTATTTTTGGAGATTGGGAGGAGAAGGAAAAACTTCTGCGGGCAGCAGGTCCATAGTCTTGACACTCTAGGGATGAAGGAACGAAGAAAGCGGGAAGTTCGGGGCCTCTGTGCTATTTTTTATTCTTTTATATATTTTTTATGCAATTTAAAAGTTGAATTAAACTTAGGAGATCCATTTTTTTCTGTTATCTTATATGTATATAAAATGTAAGTTCGGATTATCCTTACTTTCAATTATCCGTGCATCGTCCGGTCCCGTGGAACACGGATAATCGGGGTTCTACTGTAAATCCTTTTTTAAATGAAAACAGATATCATACCCTGGATATTCAAAAAACTTGAAAACAAAGGGTAACTTTATTATTTATATTTTATACTAAATTTATGTTTTAAAAATTATATTTTCTCTTTTTTCGAAAATAAACCAACGTATTCTAAGTGCAGCTATCCAGTTTTTATTTTCAGATACAAGACATTAAAACAAGTAAGGCATCACGTTTACAGGAATTTTTAATTTTCTGATCTGTTTCATTAAGGATAAAAAAATAAATTTATTTGTTTGTATTTTAAATTATATAGGAGATTGTAATGAAATAACTTCTTGTGACAAAAACGAAAAATTCCTATGTTTAAATACAGTGTGTCGTGTTATTTTTAACAAATTTTCTAAATATTTTTTTTTTTAAGTTTAGTACAATAGTCTAAAACTAAATTCTAAAAAAATTTGGTCTCAATACTTCTTTCTATATTTTAATTTCTTACCTAATTTTTTTCATATGATATTTTTAAAATATGTCGCTATAATAGTAACCACGCAACAAGCGCCAAAATTTTTTTTTAGGTAATTTGACATGACCAGAAAACTTTCTTTAAATGTCTCAATAGCAAAAAAACTCCCACTTGATTTGATTTTGATTTTTTTTTTGTAATTTCTTTGGGTAAAATAGAGATACGGGTTACTTTTACAAAACACATCTCTGTTTCGAAATGGGTTTAAAAAATTACTTAATTTCGTATTATATTTTAATAAACCGTAACGCCAAATCAAATAATTGTCCAGTGATCGATTGACTTATCAAACTACAATCCCTGAGAGTGACCACCCGAGATTTTTTTTGTCCATTTTCTAATCTCCGCATTACAATGCTGTTTCAACTAAACTCTTTTACCTACTTGTCACTTGTCACTATGGGTCAGCCTTTACAAATATATGCATTATGAAGGGTTTCTGACATGAAATGCCACAAAACTAGCCTTCACTTACGTTCTTTGTATAAGTTATGATGGATGTCTGCGACACAGTAATAACTGTACATATATTTGACCATGCTTTAATCCCTATTGCAAATATGGCTAACGCTATTGACCTACATACAAGAGTTAAGAAACATCTGCCACTATACCGAAAAGGGTTTTGTGTGATTTTTGCAGAATTTCAGTTCCCGTATTAAGTTGTTTTGTGAAATAAGAAGAAATGGCACGTTGGATAATTTGTTTCAACGACATGCATTTTTATTGTAATTTGTAAAAAGAAAAAGATAAATGGAAGTTTGTGGTCATTTGGTATATTAATACAGAAAAATGACTTGCAGTATCTTAGAAATGGTTTTCTTAAGAATATTTATATGAGTACTTATTTATGAATGTATATTTTGCGCCATGCACTAATTGCACTGTCTTTTATATCTGAAAATTTTTGAAGTACATAGTTTAAAAAAAGTATATTGTGCAAGAAGTTTTGAAAAAGACTCTTTGCACACGAATATGAGGTTTGTACACGAGTCGTAGGCGAGTGCTACAAGTCATACGAGTGTGAAAAGAGTCAGTTTCAAACGTGTTGCACACGATACTTTTTCTACGACTGCAGAAAATAAGGATTAATATGCGATTTTTATTATTTTTAATCTTTTAACTTTTGACAGGACTGTGTGAAAATTTTTCATACGCCGTGTGAAAAGTTTTCACACGCTTATGTCAAAAGTAAATGACAGAAAATAAAATATTTTTGACTGGTTGACACTAACGAGGTTGACATTAACGAATTGTTTATGAATTGTTAAAAAAAGCACACTTATTGCATCGTTTTCTAAATAAAGAATTTTATTAAATAAATTCGACAAATAATTAAAAAACAACAGACATATTCCTTATTGTGTTTTTAGTAAAACATTTACGGCCGAGTGATGATCGCGTTGTTAAATCTAGCAATGGACTTAGCAATTCTTAAAAGTTAACAACGGTTTAGAATGTTTAACAAAACGTCATTGTCAAAATCTGACATTTTGTTAAACATTCTAAACCGTTGTTAACTTTTAACAATTGCTAAGTCCATTGCCAAATTTAACAACGCGATCATCACTCGGCCGTTAGTATTCTTGGAACACATCTTCTCGTTTCATAGGCGAATAGGTAGAACTCGGAACTTCGCTAGTAGTGACCATAAAATTTCGATGTTTAAGAACGTACAAATTGTACTTGGATACTATTTTATTTCTTTTTGTATTCCTCACGCGGTTTAACGATGGTTGCATAAAAACAAGAGTTTCTTGTATCTTTTTAAACAGGTTATTTTCCAATAGATCTATACCAGCGTTCTTTACTAAATATTTTAAAAGTGGCAAGTTACTGTGTTGTTTATCTATTTCTTCGACACTTTCGCAAAATTTACACAAGCAATACTTTTTGTAAATATTGTCCATTGTAAATATATAAATTTGTGACAACCTTTTGCATGAATTATTGTTTTGACAGTTTGCTTACGAGTAAAAGTTGCTGCCACAGCCTTCTAGAATTCGTGAGTAAACTTATGGTTCAAAATCATAATATTATTATTTAATAATCTTTTTATATGACAGTATAAAATGTAATAAAAAATATATTTACTTAAATTATTGTAGTAAGATTAGTGGCGGTTGAATAGATTAATGTTAAAACCCTACTTTGAGCAAACCATATTACTAAAGTTTAAAGTAACTCTACAAAAGGCATAGGCATATGTGTATCTAATAATATATCACAAAATAGATAATTTTAAATAATATGTTTGTTCCTGTAACTTAAGTAGAACAATCTTTTAAAAAAAATAAGTTAGCACTTACGGTAAATATCATGTTACTAAAGTTTACGGAATAAGTTACCTTTATTATTATTAGTAAAATGAACAAATGTTTAAAAACTACGCTGTTCATGGTTGTAGTAACAGAGAACACTACTTTTTACTTAAAAAATCATGTTTTAAATTAAGGATTTTAAGGGTAGTAGCCTCCGTCAAGATATATAGGTGTAGTATGTAGGTTGACCCTATTACACCACAAAATATTATTTAAAATTCAGTGCTTCCTATGACTTTAGTAATAGCTCGAAACTCTAGACAGACAGTATGTAGTGTGTTACTTGTTATGGTATAATATTAAGCTACTAAATAAAGTCCAAGAAACGGTAAAATTTTGCCAATAGTACCGGGAAACTTACAAAAGGCTTATGTGTATTAGTTTTAGTATAAGCCGAAGAGACGTTGTTGATATATATTACGAAAATTGCAAGATGTTAACTGAAGCAATAAAATTACAATTCATAATTAGGCTGGATTTAAACAATTAAATTCATCAAATAATTTATTCAGTTACAATAAAGTGTTATAATTAATATTTAAATAACAAATTATCTTTACATAGCTCTATTTAAAGTTATAGTTTATGGTTATATTTGTGCAGTTTTGGAAACTGTGTGCTGGTATATTTTGTCTTTCAATCGAATTCGTGTATGTTTGCTTTGCTTTCACTTTTTTGGCCTCCGTCCGTAGACGTTCAACCAGCTCTCCCCTTTCCAGACACACGTTGTTGTCAACGTGGCTTTCCCAGGCTTTGTAGGTGGAACTTCTAGATAGTCGGGCTCTTTAGCCCCCAAAAATTCCGAACTTTTCAAAAACTTAAATATTTTAACTAAATTTTTTATCCATGCAAGGCACAAACAATGGTGTTCCGACCAGGAAGCTGCTACTGGTATCACGCATAACCGCTTTCTGTCAGTACTGCTCCTTCCTGCTGAGCGCGCAACCATCTTCCGCCATTAGAAAAATTCCTCGTGCGTGGGGCCCTCAGAAAGGAACAGGTATAGGAATCTTCGTTCACAGCGCTTAGCCCCAGAAGAAGGACTCCATCGTTTGGCTTGAGTTTCTTCTTGATCCCCGATGGTAAAAGCTGTTAATACAGCGCCTTCAGCCGCCTTCCCGGAAAAAACTATGTAGTTTTCTTATCGCGAGCACTAAACTGATCGAAGGTCAAACAGAAACTCTTCGTGTATGTTATATTTTCGGTTATGTTTCGTGAACATGAAGGAACCAGTGCCGGCGGGGAAGTTTCTGATTCTTGTATTTCATGTTGTGATAAGGACGTCAAAGTTTGGCTCACAGATTTCTCAATTTTGTTTGCAATTTTTAGTTTATTTGCAATTGAATCGTCTACGGATCCTTCTGCCACTCCACTAGAACGCCATCCTCCATGGCGTTTAAGTGTAAGTAAATCCTCACCGTCATTAACAAGTATTGTTGCCGATGAGCGCCGAAAACAATGGCCTGTACATTCGCTCGGATTAGGCAGTTTCAAAAAACTGGCTATTTCTGTAGCCATGCGGCCAAACTTATTAATGCCTACAACTTGCCTAGTGCATTTTCCATTTTAATAATTTAAGAGAAATCTGTTTTCGGATATATTAGTGGGTCTGAGATTGGCATACCTCATACATATATTGTAGAAGTTTCCAGTTAGAGTAAATGATCGGGGCATATTATTTTTTGTACTTGTCAATTTGATCAACATAGCCGAATTTAAATCTTCCATGTTATTGACTCATAATTTATGTAATTCGTCACGTCTACAAGCTTCTGCCAGACCAATAGCAACTGCAGCATAAAGAATTAAATGTGTTAATTAAAAACTTTTAGCAAGTTTTCGGATGAGAACATTTTTTGTACTATTAAGTTTGCTTTCAGTACGTACGTTTATTAGCAGGTATTGCTGACCCGGTGCTGTATTCAAAATTTTGAAAAATCCTCCTCCGTTAGAATTTTGGACTTCTTTGGTGTATATTTTTCTGATTTTCGTTTTAGGAATGACTGTAGTTTTATATAATTGGTAATAATAATATTGTGCTTTATTTTTATGGTAGTTTTTAGCATGGAAAATATCGACCACAACGTGGATGCTTTATATTTCCTCGATAGTTCTTTAAAATATACTAGCAGTACATTTTCTAGAGGGGACTTAACATTGTTTCTTGCTTTCCACCCCTGAAATTTTTGGTATGTGGTCTCGTACCTGTATCTTGAAGTTTCCGGCAAAAGATTTAGCGAGACGCTTGTAGCTTTCTCTTTTATTTCTGGTGGTGTACATTCAAATTCACTATCACTCTCCATTTTTACACAGCAAAAGATAATTTTTTCTAACAATACATTTGACAGGTTAAAATTAAAATAAGTGTAATCAGGCAACCGAAAATCACGACCTACTTGATTCAAATTTGTGTGACATTCGTGCTGTTTATCCATCATTTTGGCCAAACCAGACCCAACCTATGTGAAAAAATTTCAGACAGTAGTATCATACATCATGTGAAATTAGTTATTTTCAGATCCTGTTTGACGTGCGTTTTTAGACACTTTTCATAGCAGTCGTAGAAAAAGTTTTTTGTTATGTTTGACATTAAATCTATCAAAAAGCATATTTAAATTCTGCAAGCGAACTCTGTAATTCAATAGATAATTTTTTCTAAGTGGCTTGAGGAATTTCGGTAACGGAAATATAGTATATTATTCAAGATGAAAACTGCACAATCTATGAAAAGATTGTAAAAAAACTTTATAATTAATAGGCATAGAAATAGACAAAAAAATAAGTAAGAAATATTCTCCTCTTCTATTAATAATTGGTACTCTGTTTCTCTTTTTCTAAATACTTCGTTGAACTTCGATTATAGACCTATGGTATATTATGTAGCATAAAAACATAGGTTTATTTGTTGAAAAATGCACAACTTATGGATAGGTAAAGAATCATTTTGGCTGTCACTTGTCAATCCATTTTTGTTGTTATTTTGTTTTGTTCATTTAAATTTCTAACTAAATCTCTGCTTAATCTATAACACCTTCTAGATTCAGCTTTAGGTAGTTCAAATGGATTAATAGGGTATTTTCACTCAATTGATATTGATAATGTTGTGTGTAAAAATTAAAAGTGGAAACACAATTAAGCAAAACCTGCTAAATAACACGGAAAAATACAAACCCCTTACTTTTCTATTTAAGGTTTAATTATCATTGTAATTTAAATAGCCCGCCACTCCCCTAACCAATCAAATTCAACATGGATGCCAAGTCTGTTTAGGAACTATCGATATCGACAATCGTATCGATTTTAACGAAATGCTAAAATGCGAAATGCTTTTTAGACTTTATACTAAAACACAGCCAGACTACCTAAATAGTTTCAATTGGAATAAAACATAAAAACTTACATCAAAATGGTTTTCACAACAATAATAGGCATGTCCTTTGGGCATTTTCTCAATACCTACAGCAGCACACCAGGCTTTTCTCCTATCGTCTTGTTTTGGAAGAGAAAATAATATTTTTGAGGATCCTAAACTCGGCCGGCTTCTAGTTTCGCAAATAATAACAATACACTTTTTTTCATTTTAAATAAAATAACCGAAATTTACTTGTAAAAAGGGTTCATATCAAGGAAAGTTTGGCGATAATAATAACTATAGTAATAAATTAGAATATTTGGAAAGAACACACACTATTTACAAATTAGAAATTATTAATAAATATTAGAGGTTACAGGTTATACAGGTTGACAATATGACAATTGACAGGAAACGCCAACTTAGTAGATGTTGCGCATATCGATATTTGATGGCAGGCGTATCGAATAACAAAAAGCTGACAACAAAGCAGAAATTCCACCAATAGAAAATTTAGGGCCGTGACGTCACGGGCCTACAAAATTCAAACTTAAAATTGATTTTTAAGGCGTTTCCGGAGGCCAAAAAAATCGGGAAAAAATATTTTTGGCCTTTATTTTCATGTGGCTTTGCAATAAGCTAATAAAAAAAAAATCATGAAAAACGCCTATTGAATCACCTAAAGTTCTCCTTTCTAACGTTAACACCTGTCTACGCTCTTCATTTTCCAGCTCATGCAAAAAATTCATAAAAATTAGATCCATCTTTTAATCCTGAAACCAAGGACCACAAACAGCAAACTTTAAAACTTTAACTAAAATACTTTGACTTGAAAAATAAACAACTTCGTAGGTTAAGGTTAGGATAGGATTAAAATAAAATAAATTCAAACAAAACAATGTTCATAACAAAGATAAACATATCTTAATTTTTATCGGATAGAAAGAGAACAAACCAATTCATTCGGAAATCCGATTAAAGCCAAAACAGTTACGGACTCGGAGCTGAAGATATTTTCTACTATAGACAGGAAATTTCTTTTCGATAGTGCTACAGAGTTCGCCTGCTGATCTCGTGACCTTGACTTTAATTTTAAGTCAAATTAAGTCTGTGAAAAAATAAGGCTCATTTAATTAATTTTTGTGTCACTGAGCATTTTTTAAAGAATTTTTTTAATAATAGAAAATAGATATTAAAACTTGCTGTGCAAAATCCAATGTTGCTCTTAAATTATATTTTTTATAATTTTATCTAACCAAAAATAGGCATTTTGAACTTAACTTAAAAATAAACCTATAATAAAATTGCTGTAAACTTTTTTTGTTTTTTTTTTAGTTTGCACTGCAGCTTATTGACCTATTTTGCTTCTCCCTCTTTTAATAGGAGTCCGCTTCCGTCGCCGCCTTTAACCAGTGTATTTCTATACTTTTAGCACCGTATCAAAAATGGAGTGACTCTGTCCAGCGAGCGGGCGATCCAGGTTCTATTCCTGGGCCTTTGCATCGTCGGCTTCCCGTGAAATCAGCGAAGTTAGGCGAAGCTAGGCACGGTTAATAATTGGATGGGTAACCGCCAATAAACACCGTGTGCCGTTGGGTGTGGCTGGAAATCCACGTTAAACTGCTGGTTTCGTCTGGCTGGCATTACTCAGGCGTTAATGGGGATAGTTCAGAGATTGTAATTATTTGTATGACGTCCGTGGTGGCAATACCGCGTTCTGTAAAAGAGGCCGAAAAATACAATATCTGCATGTTTTGGTACTTGGACAGCTTTGACGGACGGGATGATAAAACATCTAAAGACCCGGCACTAGTACTTAGGCTCTATACAAGCCTTTGTAGGATGTCATAGATAAAACAAGTAATATATGTTAAATTTGGAAAAAAAATGAAATGTTATTATTTTTGGGACAAAGTAAACTGCTCTAATTAGGTATTGAAAAATTTTAGATAATTCTGAAATTTTTATAGGATAACATATTATTCTTTAAAAATCCAGGATGTTTCTTAATTTCTTTTAATATAATATAAAAATGAACTAAACATTTTTACTAATAAATGCTTTTTATAATTTGATTCCAATTAGTTTTGGTTAGTTTTAGTTAGTTTCCCAAATTTTAAAAACTCGAAGGCAACTTTACAATCTATAAAGTCTGCGTCTAACAGTACCAAGTGTCAAATTTTGACAGCTTTGAATTGTTTCTTAATTTTTTTTTTAGCAGTCAACAGTTGACAAATGAGGCACTGTTAGATGCAGAATATCCCAGGACTTCCGGTGCCAGGGTGTCTGGAACCGGAAGACCTGTGACTTTGAAAAAAACATAAATTTAACATTATATGATATCCCAAGTTTCATTTTTGTATCTTGAAAAGTCTAACAAAATGTGGGTGAGCCATGTTTCTGGATGACCCGATATATTTACTTAAAGATAGTTGCGGCTAAATTTTGTCAAGAAATCCTTCTGTAAATGACTCTACTCTCCTGTATTGTTTATAAAACTATGTTTTATTAAAAAAAAACAGACACCTAAATCTCCTAATAATAATAGAGACAGATCAGTAAAAAACTTGACAAGTCAAAAAAGAACTGGGTCTAATTTAAGATCTGAGTACTCTTTGGATCTTTGGATAGGAACTTGGCCCTTATTTTATGTAAGTGTTTTGGTATGATAATTATTTGAAAACAAGATATTTTGGATCAGCGCCATTGCTGTTTTACACAGAAAAGTGTTTAAAATCAGTAAATATAAATGATTTTTAGAAAAGCATTGAAATAGCGGAACACCGTAGGTATACGGCTCTGTTATCGTTTTTATTTAAGTTAATTGTGGTTATTCGAGATTTAAATGCGCATGAAAAAAAAATTGTCTTTAGCCCAATATTATTTTATCAAACAGCAGTCAAAAAATTTTGGCTCATTGCTTATACCTAATTGCTAATAAATTAATATTTTATATACATGTTAAAAACTAATTAATTTTAAATAATTTCGAATAATTACATTTTTTATCTATATTATAATGAAAAATACGTGCCAAATACACAAGTTGTAATTAAAAATTCGTTACCTAATAATCGGCATAATTTTACATAATTATTACATCAGAAATATTTAGGAAAGGTTCCTCTTTGAAACAGACTTTAAGTGCATCTTAATTATTTTATTTTTTCGAAAATATTAGTTTAAGATAAACAAGTTTTAGGCAGAGTGTCCCGAAATTCGCAAATAATATTTCTAATGAAAAATAATTTCTATTATCTTCACCTGATGTATACTTTGTAAGTGGCTAAAGCGATAAAAAAAAAGCGCAATTAACGTTTCCGAGTGGTTGCACAGTCACTATTTTTCTTCTTGAAATATTGCTCCCATTTTTAATTTGATAGTTAAATTCATTAAAAAAAAATGTAAAATTTAATAGATTTTTATACACGAAAGGTTTTAGGGAAAAATTGTTAGGATTAATTCTTTTTATGTTAAATAGAGTTTAAAAATATTGTGCTACTTAAAATTCTGCTGCCGCCCGACGTGTGTTCGCTTTGCCGCGCGTGAGAACAGCATGCGATAAGTCTAGTATACTTCATGCAAGCTTACATTTTTAAGTTGGCAATGCCAATATATCTACACATTAGTAAATTTTATTTTTCAGATTTAAGTTGGCTGAAATTAGAATTTTACTCAGGGCCGTACTGAGGGAAGGGAGTCCCAAAATTTTAATACCCTAAAAAAATTGTTGTATAGATTACAATAATTAAATTTTGCATAAACTGTGAAAGCTTGATGTTTGGCGATAATATTTTATTGAACATTACCATTTTCGCTAAGGCACAAAATAAAAAGTTCCGTTTCTGCTACATCGAAAAACAACACTGAAGAGAATTTAAGGAATCTGAAGTTGTGCCCATATTTTCATAACATTACTAACATTAGAACGAGCCTATATAGTGCAGATTAATAATTATTTATTAGGTTTTTGTTATTCAGAAATAGTTTACACTATTTTACACTTTTTGTACACACTTAGTCCCAAAATAAACCTTCAATAAAAACGCTTAGGTACATAAAAAAATGTAAAATAATGTACACTATTTCTAAATAAAAAACAGACCTGCTATGTTTCATTATATTTGCAGGAAAACTCTCAATTTTACACTAATTGAAGTATCCTGATAAAATATCTCACTATAAAGTATGGTTCGATATCCCTTATTATGCAATTTTACTAATTAAGATAAGTTGATTAATTTCATCTAATATACCTTCTTTAGCTGCTTCCTATATTGAAATAACAAAATAAATAAAACAAAACAGTAATAATCATTTATTTTGATTCAGAGTATCATTAACACTATAAGATGCTTATACATATACTATGATATGGAGGCAAGCAAGACATAAAATTTGGGGGGCTTTGGTATGCGCTGAATTAAGCACCACAAAATTTTTATTTTCGCCAATTTTGTAAAAGGAATATTAAGATCTTCTAACCATTTTACCATATTTTCTTTCTTCCAGCGACTATTTGGCCAGTTTTCTAACAACTTACTATGGTAGCCGGCATTATCTAAAATTATTAATAAAGGCCTTTTCAAATTAGGTAGTTAATCATCTTTAATCCACTTCTCAAAATTTTCGGCATTTGTCTCACCATGGTAATCTCCTGCTTTTGTTTTTGATTGAAAGATTCTACTGGCACCATGAATATCTCAAAAACTATAAAACCTACAAGAAATTTTATAAAACATTAATTATGTATTCTAAATGCAATACTTAACGAGTTATAATTAAAAAAATCAAATTCCAGGGGTATACCTTAAAAAAATCCTGAAAATTCGATTTATTAATTATAACTCGTAAAGTATTGCATTAAGGCAAAAAGATTATATAACCTAAATTAAAGGTTCGTTAAAATACATAATTTATGTCATATAAAATTTCTAGTAGCATTTATAGTTTTTGAGATATTGACGTATAAAATTTTCTTTGGCCTAAATTTTAGGTAAGGAACAAGATATCGAGATACGGTTTTTGCGAGCTTGTATAAGCATCATTTAGCTACTTTTTTGTAAAAAACACCATTCCAATGCATTAAATTTTTTTGAGAAAATTACCATTTCTGTCGGAATGTTGAAAAAACGAAACAAAACTTTAAATATTAAACATTTATAGCCCAAGAAAATCTCTTGTGAACTAGGCTAAGCTTGTTAGAATCGGCTTAGCCGTTTTGAAGATACAGAGTGTTTTTTACGGAAACCTTTAAATACCCCTACCACTTTACTTTTAGAGATACGGCAAAAAATGTCAAACAAAAAAGGTTCAAATTATCCTCGACTTCAAAAATCAGGTATTTTTTTGTTAGGTTAATATAGCAATATTCACAGAAACATTTCTTTTTTAGATTCAAGATTGCAGTTACGCCCCCTATCGGCCATTTCAGAAACTTGAAAGTAATTTCCAGCTATTTCTCTTGACCAGTTTTACTGTAAATATTGTTTCCCCAACGCTGTACGATAAACATTTTCTGAGATACAGCCGGCTTCCTTTCATATTTGGACACCCGGTACAGTATACCGACGTAGTAGAGTAAATTTAATTAAGGATAAAGTAAATGGAAAAGAATGTATTTCTTAAAAAGCTAATTATCGATATTACATACTACTTGTGAAAAATTTATAGATTGAGAGATTTATAAAAAATATGTTACACTGAATTTTTTTCCATTTCATAAGCTAATATTTTTAGTAACATTTTTGTTATTGCTCTATTAATTTGTTGTATAAATTAAACAATTTTTATATATTCATTAGAAGTATTAATGGCTCTACTTAAAAACATTAAACACATTTGTTTTTAAAAATTCCACCTATATTATTTACAACGTGTGCATTTGTTCCGCTAACATTGTAGCGAGGCATTTTTTAAATTTGTGTTTTATTTTATTAAATTTGAAAGAATTTTAATTAAGTAAAATTAAATCAATTAAAAATAGTAGTTTTATATTTGGAAAATATATTTCCTAAACATGTTGTGTAAAAATCGAAATATCATGGGGGAAGTATTTTCTAATGACAAAATGATACGCCAGATTGCGCTGTCGCTTTTCAGCCAATATCAACAATTTTGTTAAAAATAATGAAAAAATGGAAATTTAATTTATCAATAGATGGGCTGCCATTGAAACAAGGCATTGTCTTAGTTGACGTTGCGTTCGCCGTCAGACAGACTAACAAACATCAAAAAAATCCATGTTACATATAGCCGTTTAAATTTCTGATATATTGTGAAAAATAGATAAACGTGCATAAAGGTAATGGTTTGACCTCGGAGTATCGTTGCATTGTCAAAGCAATAAAATTTTCATGTTATAGAAACAGTTTAAACTTGTGATATATTATAGCAAATAGATAAAAGTGAATAAAAGTAATAGATAAAAGTGAATAAAAACCTTGTAGTATCGTTGCATTGTCAAAAAGAGTCAAATTTTCATTTTACATATACCGTTTGAATTTGTGATATATTACAGAAAATAGATAAACGTACATAAAACTAATAGTCACACCTTAGACTATCGTCAAAAAATCAAATTTTCGCGTTACATAAACCATTTGAACTTGTGATATATTATAGAAAATAGATAAACGTGAATAAAAGTAATGGTCAGACCTTGGAGTATGGTTCCATTGCCAAAAGGAGTCAAATTCTTATGTTACATATACCGTTTAAACTTTTGATATATTATAAAAAATAAATAAAAGTACATAAAAATAAATTGTCAGACCTCAAGGTATCGTTGCATCGTCAAAAAGAGTCAAATTTTCGTGTTGCCTATGCCATTTGAACTTGTTATATATTATAGTAAATAGATAAACGTGCATAAAAGTAATGATTAGACTTTCGAGTATCGTGGCCTCATCAAAAAGAATGAAATTTTCGTGTTACATATACCGTTTGAATTAATGATAGATTATAGAAAATAGATAAACGTGAATAAAAGTAATGGTCAGATCTCGGAGTATCGTTGCATCGTCAAAATTAATCAAATGTTTATGTTACATATACCCTTTGAACTTGTGATATATTATAGAAAATAAATAAACGTGCATAAAAGTAATGATCAGACCTCGGAGTATCGTTGCATGGTCAAAACGAATCAAATGTTATTGTTACATATAGCGTTTAAATTTGTGGTATATTATAGAAGATTGACAAAAGTGCATAAAATTAATTGTCAGACCTTGAAGTATCGTTGCATTGTCAAAGAGTCAAATTTTCATGTTACATATACCGTTTGAACTTGTGATATATTATAAAAAATAGAGAAAAGTGCATAAAAGTAATGGTCAGACCTTGAAGTATCGTTTTATTGTCAAAAAGAGTTAAATTCTTATGTTACATACAAATTGTAATATATTATAGAAAATGGACAAACGTGCATAAAAGTAATGGTCAGACTTCCGAGTATCGTTACCTCGTCAAAAAGAATAAAATTTTCATGTTACATATACCGTTTAAATTTGTGATATATTATAGAAAATAAATAAACGTAAAGTAATGGTCAGACCTTGGAGTATCGTTGCATCGTCAAAATGAATCAAATATTCATGTTACATATAGCGTTTGAATTTGTGATAAAATATAGAAAAAATATATATGTGCATAAAAGTAATGGTGACCTTGGAGTGTCGGCGCATTAGCAGCCTTCGATTAATCGGTTGCACATCCAGCACTGAGCCTAAGCCATAGAAAAATGAAAACTTTTGTTTCATTTTTCTATGGCCTAAGCGCGGCTGGACACTCATTCTTATTGACATTTGTTTATTGGTCTGAGGCCGAACGCAACAGTGACAAAGAGTCACGATGGTTTTTATTATTTAGTCACAGATAATGCGCAGTTTCAGTGGTAACCGGCTATTCATAATTTGATTATTTTTTTGTTTAAATTGTTGTTATTGGCGGAAATGTGATCACGCGATCTTACCTATCGTTTTGTTATCTGAAAACATGTCCTTACAAAATGTAAAAAAAGAGACCGGCTACTAGTAACTTTTTTCCAGAAATAAAGCCCTGTTAGATAACACTGTACTTAAAAACTAACCAGATAATTATAATTTAAGTGTATTGCACAAATTTCAGTTGTCGCTAAAGTTGTAAATCAATGTGTTTTTTTAAATGAAGTTGTTATGCGCTTGGGGTACTTACATAATTAATTTAAGCTACCCAAAATATGACGTTTACAGTAAAAATTTATTGTATCGCCTAGTCAATAAAAGAGTTTTATTGAGTTTTATAACTCTTTCTAAGACACGCTTAAGCTGGTTGTAAATCCTTTGTTGGCTTTTAAAAGGTTTATGGGTTTATGCTGCTAATATTACAGCATATTAAAGAACTAAAAGCTATTGTTCGCCGCTTCGGGGAAAATATAATTTGCAAATTGAAATGTTATGCAAATTAGTTTCTCATTTATAAAAATAAATTAGTAGCCCAATAATTACACCTGGAATTTTTTGACCTAAATAAGATCTTGGCTTTCCTTAAGGTTCACGGTAATGGTGTATACAAAAATAATCATTTAATTTGGATATTTTGCCTCTTATTAAATTTCAATATTTTCATATAGTCTGGGTATGTATTCTGAAATTTTAAGTTATTAAAAATGTCACTTTTTACAAAGTATTAAACTTGAGATTTTAGGTTTACGTTGTTACTTGTTTTATCTTTGAAACTATTCTGTAATAATTTCTACTATCTAGGTTGCTACTTAAAGTTCTTTTGACTAACTAGTGTGGGTTAGTTTTGTCACGAGAATTGTTTGGTAATTTTAAGGTCCGCTTAGGTTAAATTAAGAAGCTAGATTTATTTTGTACAGGGTGGCGCGTTAATCTTGGGACACTACCTTATACCATAAAATATACAAGATAAAGAAAAAAGTTCCATATAAAAGTTTTTCAATTTAATTTAGATTTTAAAAATATTTTACTTTAGTATATACAGGGTACTCCATTTTCCGTGGACCCCCATTAACTTTCTTAATTTAAATGGGACACCCTATATATTATTGCAGCTTTTGATTTTAAGTAAAATTTTAGACACATTTTATAAATAATGTTCTTTAATTAAGTCTTACCGTTTTTGACATATTTTAAGGTTTTTATAAAAAATGACGTTTGCGGGTTCTAAAATATTTATCATTTTTTTTGTATAATAAGGCCTTTATTATTTAATTTTAATTAGATTTCTTATCAATAAAAACTTACTTTAAGAGATTTTTATATTGTTTTGATGACTGTTTATAAAGGGCATTAAATATTAAGATTAAAAATGAAATTAAGAAAACTGTCAAAAATCAATTTTTCAAATGGACACCCACAAATTTTATACTTTTATCTTATTTAGGGCCGGTATTTTCATCAAGCAATAACTTTATTTCCCGAATAATTGCTATGGTTACAATTGTGACAACAATAATTGTCATGGTAAATATTCGAAGTATAAAGTTATTCCTTGATGAAAATACCGGCTCTTAGCATTAAAAATAAAGGCAAGTTTGTGCAAAGTCGTTTATTCCAATTTTTTTAGTTTTCGAAATATTGGCAATATAATATTTTTCTATTGCAAAAATGCTATAGTCTGCTATATGGCTCTTAAGTTTTATTAATAGTTGGCCATGACAGCATTTAAAAAACCAACAAGTACTACAGAATGTAAAATATGAAAGAATAAAATGAAATAAATTAAAAACTGGAATAAGTCAATTAATTTTTGCATTTAACTTTTTGCTTCATCTCCTATATATTTTCTGAGATAAGGTAGTGTCGCAAGATAAGCGGCCCATAATTTAAATAGGCATATTTTTTTAACAAGTAGTGATATTCTGTAATACTTGATTGTTTTTTAAACGTTGTCATGGCTAACTATTTAATAAAACTTAAGAGCCATATAGCAGACTATACCATTTTTGCAATAGAAAAATATTATATTGCCAATATTTCAAAAACTACAAAATTTTAAAATAAGAACTCACCCTTATTTTTAATGCTTAATAAGATAAAAGTGTAAAATTTGGGGGTTTTCATTAAAAAAAATATTTTTGTGGCAGTTAAACTTAATTTTTGAATGCCCGGTATAAACAGTCATCAAATATTATAAAAATCTCTTTAAGTAGGTTCTCTTTAATAAGAAATCTAATAAAAATTAAATAAAAAGGGCTTACTTATACAAAAAATTGACAATTATTTTAGGACACGCAAACGTCATTTTTTATATAAAATTTAAAATATGTCAAAAGCGGTAAGACATAGGTATAGAATATTATATATGAAACGTGTCTAGAATTTTACATAAAATTAAAAGATGCAATAATATATAGGGTGTCCCATTTAAATTAAGAAAGTTGATGCATGTCCACGGAAAGTAGAGTACCCTATATATAAAAAAGTAAAATATTGTTAAAGCGTAAATTAAACTAAGAAACTTTTATCTGGAACTTTTTTCTGTATCTTGTATATTTTACGGGATAAGGTAGTGTCCCAAAATATACGGGCCACCCTGTATATTTTGCATATACTAAAGGGGCTTTTAAGAATACTTAACAAATAAATGTAAGTTAAAAACCAAACTCAAATATAAAGAAAAATATACATGTTTAATTTAGACAATTGTCATTTTAGGAACCGCCCTTAGTTGACACAATCTGATAAAACCTGTAGATTTACCCAAACAATTTATGTGACCTCCGGTTTTTGTATCGTAAGACACACAAACATAAATATTGTATATTTTTACCAAAATTTGCGTAAACCAAATGTTATAATGTCAATGAAAATAAAAATCGGACAAACTTTGGGATTACAATACTATCCCACAGCTTAAAATCGTTAACGCAAAGTTGTGCCATCTTTTACTGGTAAATTCAAAGGTAAAGACTCAAAAAATAATCTCTTTTTCAAAGAAAACGAACCTTAAAGGATGTAATAAGGGTGAACAGAATGTAAATGGATTTGGTAATCTTTGGTGGTCTTCGTAAATATGTTCTGTTCATCTTTTTTTAACTTATTAATTATATTTGTTTATTGTCTACATGTCCCACCATAAAAAATACAGACTTCATTTTAAGGGATTTAGAATTTATTTTTGTATTTAATAACGTCTATATCCTAAATAAAAATAAAATAGAAAAAAAAACATTTTGCAGGCTTTACCAAATTTGACCCATGGCGTCCATTTAACGCAGGCTATTTACATATTCTAACGTGTTCTAACCTTCACTTAAATACACATTTTAAAGTAAATTGCTTTTTCTTATAGAATTAGTTTTAAGTAGTTCTATTTTAATAAAACTTTCCGCTAATAACAGTATACATAGGAACTAATGTGATGCGATTCTACTTAATACATATATCATCATTATTTTCGTTTTGTAAACAATATATACCGGGTGTTGCTCAGCCGAGCGGGACATAGGGAATCCCATGTAAATTTTGAAGTAGTCAAATATTGGCTCCCCTAATTATTTTAGAAAAAAATACTATTAGGATTTATTGAAGAGCACAATAAGTTTCACCCAAAATGAAAATTTGAGCATTTTTCAACCAACCAGTAAAGAGTAAACTGCTTAAATACTTCTGCAACGTAGTATCCAATTATGCACCCTGTACTCTAGAAATCAATAATAAAAACACCATATTGATTTATCAGTGACAATTTAGATCATTAATTTATAATGTCATTGCCAAAACTGAACAATTTTATACGGGAATTTCAAAAAGAATCCTCGCATTTCATTTTAGTTTACAGCTAATTCCGACACATGCACTCACAGTTACGCAAGACAATAAAACAAATTTTTCTACATTTAGAAATCAATTTATGACGAAAATATCAGGATGTAATCAAATGCTCAAATATTCCTCCATTAACTGCCAGACAATAACCCAAACGATTATAAAACTCATTTCTTACTTTGGCTAGTTGGTACATCGATATTCTGGCACATTCAGCGGAAATAGCATTCCTTAGCTGGTCTAAATTTTCATATTTTTTATTGATATAAAGCTTAGTTTTTAAATGTCCCCATAGAAAAAAATCGTTTGGCGAAAGATCCGGAGATATGGCTGGCCAAGATATTGCGTGGTTCGGGCCTATGATGTCGTTATTAAATGCGTTGTTCAAGTATTCGCGCACAGTTCTGGTACTGTGTGCTGGGCAGCCATCCATTTGATACCAAATCTCTTGATTTTCACGAGCAAGGTTGTTCAAAGCAGGCAAAATTTGTACCTCTAAAAGTTCCAGAAAGTACTCCGCATTCAAATTTCGGTCAAGGAAAAATGGTCCAAGGATA
Organism: Listronotus oregonensis; assembly: GCA_019359885.1. Taxonomy (NCBI): domain Eukaryota; kingdom Metazoa; phylum Arthropoda; class Insecta; order Coleoptera; family Curculionidae; genus Listronotus; species Listronotus oregonensis. Next base: position 16,840 of record JAHBCN010002803.1, on the reverse strand, counting down.
TGGTGGCCGAAAATTCCCGCCAAAACATTAATTTTTTGTGGATATTGAGTCCTTGTCTCAACAAATCGATTTTGGTTTTCGTTACTCCAGTACCGGCAATTTTGAATGTTGGGTTCGTTGTTCAATGTAAAAGTGCATTCGTCAGTAAAGCAAATATTTTGTAAAAAACCTCTGGCAGTGTTTGTCCTCTCCATCATGTCAAAGTAAAATTCCTGTCGTCGTATTTCGTCTCCGTCTCTTAATTCTTGGTGTCTTTCGTACTTGTAAGCGTGGTATTTACATCTTTTTAAAATTCGAGATATTCTGGTGTGGTCTTGTCCAGTAATGTCCTCCAGTTGTCTCGTGCTAATGTTTCCTTCGGCCTCCTCTACACAAAGTATCACGTCTCAATCCCCCTCGTTTTGTACAATTTGTCTCTGATTTTCACGTCGATTTTCTTTACATTTGCAATTATTGATTACTGTGCCTGTAGTTTCAAATTTTTTTATCGTCCGTTCTATTGTCGATTTACTTGGTATTGGCCTATTGGGAAAATAGGCTGCAAACATGTCCGCTACTCTTCGATAACTATTTCCCTGATAAAACCATTTTATAATAGTGTTTTTTTCTTGATTTGAGTAGTTCATTATTTAAAAATGATGTGACATTGATCTGACAACGTGAGAGTAAGGGGTTAAATAATTTTTCTGGTATTTTATTATAAACTTGTAATAATACAGGGCGCGTAAGAAGATAGGAGATTCGTAACTTATTTTAGCATTTATCTCTTAGCTGGCGGACTGAGAAGAGCTGAAATTTGTTCACTGGGTACAACTTTTTGTGCTCTTTAAAACATCCTAATAATATTTTCTTCTAAAATAATTAGGGGAGCCAATATTGGACCACTTTAAAATTTACATGGGATTCCCTATGTCCCGCTCGACGGAGCAACACCGGTATATATATATATATATATATATATATATATATATATATATATATATATATATATATATATATATATATATATATATATATATACGGTGTACCAAATTAAGTGGTCACCATTGCTAACTCTTTTATTATTACAGATGCAAGATCGGTTAAAATAACAAAGTAGTAGCATTTTTTCTGTTAATTAAGAGGATAAAAAAAACAATTGAATAGCGCGTTTCCGAATAAATGGTTAAAAAATATATGTTTTTTAATGGAACACCCTGTATATTTTTGACCAGAACGTTTGCAAATCGCCTACAGAACAAAAAATTGTTTATGTAATATGTGTATTCTTAAAATTCTTAAAGTAGGAGAAGCTTTATTCAATGAGGTAGTCGAAAAACGGTGATGTTTTTGCACATTTAATGTAGGTTGTGATTTTTTTTTTATTTCTTACGCTGAAATAAAACAATAAAGATAGAATTAAGTTTTATTTTAAAAATACACAGCCAACTTGTCTAAATAATAATTATGATAATAATTCGGCTATTTTCAATTTTAGGCTGATATTACATAAACAATTTTTTGTTCTGTAGGCGATTTGCAAACGTTCTGGTCAAAAATATACAGGGTGTTCCATTAAAAAACATATATTTTTAACCATTTATTCGGAAACTCGCTATTCAATTGTTTATTTTTTTTATTCTCTTTATTACCAGAAAAAATGCTACTACTTTGTTATTTTAACCGATCTTGCATCTGTAATAATAAAAGGGTTAGCAATAATGACCACTTAATTTGGTACACCGTGTATATATATATAAAATATATATATATATATATATATATATATATATATATATATATATATATATATATATATATATATATATATATATATATATATATATATATATATATATATATATATATATATATATATATATATATATATATATATATATATATATATATATGCCATGCCAGAAGAAGTTTACTGGTTGATGTACGTAAGTTAATAAATTTGTTTTGTTTATGTAAATAATATTTAAAAGATAGTTATTAATGACTTTTTTCTTTAGCATTTTCTAAGTTCATTAAGTTTTAAGTATCTATAAAAATGTTTTAATTAATCACCACCCTGGTCTTATTTTACTGTTTTTCAATTATTCCACCTAACGCAATAAATACGGTCTGTTTTAATAATAGGTAAGCCTCAAGTTTCTTTTATTTCATTTGTTGTAGTATCTGAATATTTACAAGATATTGCAGTACAATTAAACTATTTTATTTATATTCAACACAAAAACTTAAAATTAAAATATTTGTCAATATGCTTTTTAAAATACCTTAACGAATAAAACCTAGAAATTAATTACAGCCTTAGTTTAATGACAAGAAAATAATATCACAAAGAGGTACTCTTTTAAAGATTTCTCCTGTAAATCTTTAAATTATAGAAAAACCTAAAAGCATGCTGTTGTATTGTGCCGTTGTTGTAATTCTAATTGCCTTAAATATGTTCGTTTTTGTCGTTCAATGGTTGCCAGCTGAAATTTAAGTTTAAGATTTTCTTGTTCCAGAAAGGAAACGCGAATTGCAATTTCATCCTCTTTTGCTTTTCTTGCCTCCCTAGACTTTTTAGCTGCTTCATTATTTTTTTTCCTTTTTTCCATATACTCTGGATCGTTAATTTTGTCTGGGTTGAAAGGAATTGTTCTTCTCATATTTCTGTTGTGTTCTGTTTCGTCTCTTGCTATTTGTGACAAAACCTTGTTACGATATTCCTCATAGGCTTTATCTGAACAGGGATTAATAATCGATGATATATTTAAAGTTGAAGAATTTTTAGAGGATGCTATCAGCTTAAAAGGTCTTTTAGAAGATATATGTGGCCTGCTGGGGACTTCACTTTTCCTATTTTTTGGGGAATCTTTTTCTTTAGTAGCCTCTGAAAAATTCTGTTCTGTTGCATTATTGTTAATTTGATTAAGTAAGCTGTCACGATTGGAAAGTAACGCTGGTGTATTGTGTGGTATTCTATCATGGTTTAACTCCTGAAAAAATCCAAGATGACTGACAGAAGACGGATGAGGTATTATAGTTAGTGGTGGAGAAGTTCCAAATTGCGGTTGTTGTGGTATTTGCACTAAATGTTGATGCTGTTGAGGCAACAACGGTTCGTGTGGTAAAAAAAAGTGTTGTTCCTGTTGCTGTTGTAATGAAGAATAAGGTGGTGGACTATGTACTGAGACATCCTGTGCTTTGGGCATACTTAGATCCATTACTTGCATCTAGAACAAAAAATGTTATTAGAAAATAAATAATAAACTAGATAATCAAAAATTCGGTAAACCAACTACCTAGCCAAGCATATAGCCATTAAATATATATATATATATATATATATATATATATATATATATATATATATATATATATATATATATATATATATATATATATATATATATATATATATATATATATATATATATATAATTAGTAAACAATTACTAAATTAAAAAATCGGTTATCAGATATATTATATTAGAAATTTTTGTAAAAAATTTTAAAAATATGAAACATAATACATTGGCTCCCCTTTTCTATAGGGTCAAAATATCTTAAGTTAATTAATATTTATAAATAAGTTATTTTAATGTTAACGATAAAGTTATTAAAATTTTTTTTCCAATTTTTCTAGGTGCCCAACAAAAAGCACTCCAAAAAATATTTAAATTTAATTCAGGGTTAAAAATAATCCGTTAATGGTAAGTACTTGTTGTTACTTATTTAAAATATTAAACAATATATCTTAAGGAAAAGACTAATATAAAACAAAATAGGATTATTATATGTCAATGGATTATATCTATAAGAATAATGAGGATAAGCCATTCAACCTTAATTTAAAAACAATCGTATGATTTAAAAAAAAATATTTTACTGTACTTACGGTAGACTTATCTTGTGTTCAACTAAATGTAATTTTATATTTATTTAACGGAGAAAAACAACGCAATTTTTTTAAAATTACCATAATTACTAGTATTTTTGCACTAGCAATAAAATAAATTTGTTTTTAGTTATTAAACTTAAAATCAATATTTAAGTGTTTATTTTTACATTGTTTCACTGTTTTGTTTTATTAAAACAATTATATATTTTTTTAAAGTAGACCATTATAAATAAAAATATTATGTTAAAAAAAATCTTACCTTGGAAAACAGAGTAAAATCCAAAAAATGAAATTCGTTAAGTAAAAGTCTATTTGTTATTTACGCGAAACACTAACAACAAACTAAACCGTTGCGGGTTATTTGGGAACTAAAATAACCTTGCAACAAAATCCTAATGTTGCATTTCAAGTGTTGGTCACTAAATAACAGAAATAAAATAACAACTCAATATTTATTATTTAGTCTACTGGCTTGATGTTTCCAAGTCCGACAATATTTCTTAAGGGTTTTTCTCTTGACCAATTGGAATAAAGAATACTCGTGTGGACCCACCCACACTTCAGGCAACTTTCGTACCTAGATTTTTCAAATTGTGCGGTTAAATTTGGTGAACGTGCCGTTATCCTATTGTACTTGGCGTTACCGTAAATAAATTTATTAAAATACAGTTATGAACGACCTTCTGATATTTACGTAATTTTTTCCAAAACAATTAAAGTTTTATTTATGTTTATTTATATTATGTTATTTACATAAAAGTATGAGATTTGATATGTTAACTCACATACATATTCTAATAAGCTGTGAAAAAACTAAGAAATTATTTTAAGTGGTTTCTGAGATATTCGACTCACTCAATTATAGTACACTTCCTCAGGAAGTAGTAACTTGAAAGAGTGACCGCAAAAATTGTCTGTTTTTTCAAATTCACAGAGAGGTGAGGAAAAGACATACAAATATATATTGTATATTAAATTACAGGTCGCAAAAAATTAAAATGAGCATTGTTTTTGGTTTTTTGCAAATGTTCAAAAATCACCCCTATTTAGGGGTTGGAAAGTCGCCAAATCTGAAGATTTCTGAAAATAGCGGTGGTATTAAAAGTTATTCTTACTGCGGTTTTTGCTTCGAATGGAGCTTGAAAAATGAAATAATACAGTTCCATTCCTTAGAAGGTTGTAAACCAACCCCCATGGACTAAGTGGGGGTGCAAACATCCCCTAAAATATATAAAATCATATGCAACTTTAAAAATTGCAAAAATATCATATTTTGCAGAACATGTCTAACAACAAATAAATGTATATGATAATCAACCACCCTTATTTAAGGGTAAAACCACCTTTATTATAAGAACAAATTAAAAGAAATACTAGCTTTTTCAAAAAAGTCTTAGTTAGTTCGTATTTTTTGGATCCAAGTATATAAAGCAGGTGTACCCAGATTTTTCTAGTTTACTTTTAACCAAACCATCCTTATAAGGGGGTATATTTATCCCCTAGAATGTGGAAAATCATATTCAACTTAAAATTGTAAAAACATATTTAGATTTTTTAGGATATCTCAAATATGATATTAACCTAAAACCAACCTTTAAAGTTAATTTGGATAATAAACCACCCATAAAATTAAGAGTAAATACACCCATTACGAGAAAAATTAAATAAAATGTTAGCCTATGCAAAAAGCGTTTTGACCTCATATTTTTCATTCCAAGGATATAAAACAGGCCTTAGATTTCTCGAGTTCATTCCTGATCTAAGCTACCCCTGCAAAGGAGTAAATTCATCCCCCAAAATGTATAATATCATTAAAATTGTAAAAAAATATTTAGATGTTTTAGGATATCTCAAATATAATATGAATTTTTCCAATATTAGGGGATAAATTTAACCCCCTTGCAGGGGTGGGTTTGGTTAAAAGTGAACTAAAAAAATCTAGATACACCTTCTTTGTATACTTGGATCAAAAAAATAAGAAGCTAAGACTTTTTTTAAAAAAGCTAACATTTTATTTAATTTTTCCTATTAATAAGGGTAGTTTCACCCTTAGGTGGTTGATTATCACATACATTTATTTCTTACTAGACATGTCCTAAAAAATCTGATTTTTTGCAGTTTTTAAAGTTGCATACGGTTTTGTAAATTTTAGGGGATGATTGCATCCACACATAGTCCATGGGGGTTGTTTTACAGTTTTTTATAACATAAAAACGCCCGATTTGTCACCAAAGTGTCGTTAATGGTTTTTTTTTTGTTTTAATTGGTTTTTCTAATTTTTAAATCGGGTTTTTTGGTTTAAATAAAACCATAAGCGTGCGCAGGGTAAAGCTGGTGTGGGTGCCGAGATAAAAATAATAATAATAGTAATAATAAAAATAATAATAATAATGAAGGCCGAACCATATTGATACCAAAAAAGGGCGATTTAAAACTAGGTACCCAAAAACTATAGACCGATCACTTGTCTCAATAATACTTGCTACAAGGCTTTCACCAGAATTTTATATTCTAGAACATTGAGTGCAGTTGGTCCCATACTCTCTGATGTAGGGGAGCAGCGAGGAGGAAAAAGAGGAATCAATGGTTGCAAAGAAAATCTCCTTATCGATAGATGCATTACACAAGACTCAATCCAATACAAACGCAACCTTAATATGACGTGGATTGGCTACTCTTAATCTAATCCGATGCATTGAGCGACTGATGTCACTTTGGAAATCAAGGTTCTCTATAACATCTGGAGCACAAAAAATTATTACCAAGCCCATTACGTTTAAAAGGGGCGTATTTCAGAGTGACTAGCTCAGTCCTTTGCTATTTTGTATTTCGCTGCTTCCCGTTTCCGTGTCTCTTCGAAAGACACGCGGATATTGCTTTGGACCACCTGGAAGACGTGAGCATAAGGTAACCCAGCTGTTTTATATGGATGACCTAAAACTGTACGCAACTAGCGAGCGAGACCTACAACAGTCTCTTAAAGTGGTTCACGAATACACCAGAGATGTTGGAATGGAGCTCGGCCTCGACAAGTGTGCAAAACTTAAGCTAAATAAGGGCCGATACGGGAACGATTTAGAAGCTGACCAGCTTGCCGATAGCGTGCTACTCCGCCCTCTACAAAACAACAAAAACCGGACTCAAGATGTTAGAGCTGTGAAGACCGAGCTTAGAAGCAATTACAGGCGACGTTTACGGAGAATTTGGGAATCCGAATTATCTGGAATAAACAAGGTACTTGCTACCAACATGCTAGCAATGCCTGTATTACTTTACTCTTTTGGAGGGGTTAAGTGGACGCGAGAGGAACTGCGCGAGCTGGACGTCAGCACAAGAAAAATGATGCATCTTCACAGTAGCATTCACTCGCGCTCATCAACATCCCGTATTTACTTCCCACGCCACCAGTGGCCTTTTAAGCTTAGAGTGTATGCACGATCGACTGGTTTTGAGTCTTGCTTGTCAAGTTGCCAATTGTACTGATCCACTGATGCAACTAGTAAGAGCACACGAAATAGCTAATGTTGGAGCGTTTCTATTCAAGGCAGCGGAGCGAGCATCGGAGAAATTCGGTCTCAGATTTGCCATAGATCCAAACGACGACCAGTCACTTGTAAGACTTGAGTCTAAAGCCGTAAGAACTGCAGTTAAAAGAGCAGAACAGCAGATGCTTTTAGAAGATCACATTAATAAGCGCAACACGGAGTATTTTACCGAAACATAGAAAGACTCAATCTATCTCGAAACCTCACGTTTGGGTTTTTAAAATCTGCTGAGCTCAAGTCTGAGACCGAGGGTTTCCTACTAGCATGCTAGGATGGGGTGATAAACACATTGGTATACCGAAGCCAGTTTTCTAACATTCCTGATACTGCTTGTCGAGCTTGTCGACAGCAACCCGAAACACTAATGCACTTATTGTCAGCTTGCCCAGTGCATGCTGTAAGTGGTTACATCCACCGACATAACGATGCACTTCGGGTACTTTATTATCACCTCAGACATTATTACCATTTGCTCCCGGCGATATCGAGGCAGTAGTGGAAAATGACAACTGTCGCATATATTGGAATTATGCATTCCCAACTATGCATTAAATTCGCGCCAATAAACCTGATATCGTCCTCCTTGATAAAAGGAATAACTCTATGTATGTGATTGAGTTCTCCGCCCCAGCGGAAACTAACATCGATATAAAGGAACGGGAGAAACGAGCCAAATATCAGGATCTACTTGGCGAACTTCGGAGGCTCTAACCGGAGTATAACGTGCGATTGGTTGTCCTGATTGTCGGCGTTTTGGGGGGCATAAAGGAAAATGTGTTAGGGGAGCTGAAGTGTATTCCCGCATGTAAACATTCACCCGAACAACTGGTGATGAAAATGCAGAAATCTGTTGTCCTTGGGTTTCTTCGTTTACTAAGGCAAATGAATTTGGCCGAAAATCACTGACCGAGCGGACGCGAGAAGTGGTCTTCGATACGGATGGCCTTCCGCGGTCGGAGCCATGGGATACGTCATGTCGGATTTTTCTAAATAATAATAATAATGAAGTGAATAAAACTGGATACGATACATTTCATACATTTAAATCTAAGGATTGTAATTTTTAAATCGAACCTTATTAAATAATAATTTTCATATTTTAAATACAGTAATCTTTTTCAGACTAGTGGGGGTGCCACGGCACCCACGGCACCCACTGTTCGCACTGCTATGAATAAAACTGTACAGTTAGAACATTGACCGAAATACGCCTTCTAAGGATAAATTTTTGTTAGAGATCGAACGCTGTAAGGACAACACCGATACGTCACGGTCTCATATGGCAAACTGATATAAAATCGTGACGTATCGGTGTTGTTCTAACAGCGTTCGATCTCTACTATTGTGGACCAGTTCTTCGGGCAATTTTATACATTTTTAACATTATATTTTTATTACCTTTTTGGTGTTGATGTAAATAATAATTTTGTATTTAATACTAATTTTCTGCTTTTACATTAAAAAGCTACGGCTAAACTTCCGAAAACGTCCCCTTTCCGATTTGTCTGTAACTTTGCACAGGACTGGTTTATAAGGTAAGAAACATTGTTTAAAGGTTTTTTTTGGCGGCACTAGTAAAAAAAAATAAATAAAAAAACCGTTTTTTTTTAACCAAAACTGACCAGAACTAACAAAAACTAACCCACCAGAATGACCAAAACTAACCCACCAATTAATAAAATGGTATCTGTTATATATATATATATATATATATATATATATATATATATATATATATATATATATATATATATATATAATTTGCTAATGTGGATATATTTATATGTAGGTAGGTATATATTTTATTTGTCTGTCCACGTGATTCTGAAGTTATGCCTTGAGCTAAAATCATGAAATTTGGTACAGTGGTAGTCTTTAGCAGTGGCTAAAACCTAACGAAGCCCGTGTTTTGAATTTCGCCCCCGTGACAAAATTTGGGGCAAAAAAGGGTTTTTTTTTTTCAGTTAGCCGTACGGAAGGCGTCTTACGGAGACAGAGCTACTTAATATGTTTTATATATATATATATATATATATATATATATATATATATATATATATATATATATATATATATATATATATATAATTTGCTAATGTGGATATATTTATATGTAGGTAGGTTTTATATATATTTATTTGTCTGCCCACGTGATTCTGAAGTTATGGCTTGAGCTAAAATCATGAAATTTGGCATAGTGGTAGTCTTTAGCTGTGGCTAGAACCTAACAAAGCCCGTTTTTTGAATTTCGCCCCCGGGACAAAAATAGGAGCAAAAAAGTGTTTTTTTACCGTTAGCCGTACGGAGACAGAGGCTACTTAATATTGTCTCTCGCCTGGCGGATACAGGCTTTTTATTTATTTGGTGGGTTAGTTTTGGTTAGTTCTGGGCTTTTTTTGTTAGTTTTGGTAAAAAAAAAGGATGAAAAGAAATTTTCTTTCATTTTTTTTAATCTTTACTATTGCCACCAAAAAAATCTTTGAATAATGTTTTCTATATTCTAGTTTTTTCACGATTTTCATTATTGCCGCCAAAAATAACCTATAAACATTATTTCTTGTGCTCTAAGAAAGTTTTGTACAAAGCTATAAACAAATATTTTTGAATTAACTTGATAAAGTAAAGGGCTTTTAAGATATTCCAATTTTAAATCCAGGTAGTACGATAAGGATAAAATTTAAAATTAATAACAATTTTAATTACCACAAAAAATCAATGAAACAAAGATAAAATGTACGTATTTAAGTAGAAAGTGGATACTTTCAACATTTTTTATAAAACAAATATTGTCTCTAATTTTATTTATGCTTTTTGAGCCACACAAGTCTAAAATAAAATTAGACTAGGTATGCCGAAATACGTTAAGTTTATTAAGTTAATTCAAAAGTACCTTTTATATCTAAAACTAAGCAAACAATTAGTATCATGTACCAGATTATCAATAATATTATTACCAAAAAAGTTATGACGAAATAATGGTAAAAAAGTAAACAAATATGCCTGAATCTACGCCAATAGACAATAATTGTTACAACAGTTTATTATCAGGGGGTGTATTTCGGTCAGTGGTTCAATTGTAGCAAAATGAAAAGCCCAATTTAGAAGTAAAAGGAAAATTCCATTACTTATTGTATATTATTATTTTATAACCCATATATTCATGTTATATTTATTCTTATTCACCAATAATAATAACTTTTAACTGTTACGAGCTACTATAAAATGGATGTCTCCTCGATGTTTTGCACGCCTTACTTCTCTTGAGTTACTTCTTATGACGCAAAAAACTCGTTGTTAAACTAAATAATCCATAAGGATAAAATCATGTGTCAAAACCCAATGATATTTCATTAAAAAAATGACGTTTTACGAAAATCAATTCCTATCCTAGTTTTTTGAGGCACATACTCGTTTAATAACATGTTGATTAACATCCCATAAGCCATAGAATATAATGAATTATAAAAAAAAAACGTACTGACTTATCTCATATAGAATTTATTTTAGTATCAAAATAGGTAGTCTATTATGGAGAATCCTGTGTTAAGCAAAATGTCAAGAGTAGTTTAAGCTGCATGCATGTTTTTTAATTACCTTATAGTTACCCACAAACCGAAAATACTCATAAACCTTTTTTATCGGCTCTAAATAATTGTCCTTTTTACACATCTTCATTTTTATGGGTATTCGGTGCTAGTAAAACTAAAACTAGACAGTTAGAAATAAAATGAGAGGCATATTTTTGCAGCGGTACCGTTATCTAAAATACTAACCTGAAATTGCAATAAACTGAATTATTGTAGTCTACTCGTAATGTTATTTTATAGAGCGGCTCCTTTGAGATTTTTTGGACTCCAAATTTAACTGTAAAATGGTTTATTGGCTATTGTTAGAAAATTAAATTTTTATGCCAGCTGAGAGACCTATATTTGCAAAAAAAACAAACAAGCAATTTGTTAAATTCTGTTTTTCAGCATTTTTAATATAGGTTGGCAGAGGTTACTCATAAAATAAATAATGTTTATAATTAATTTTGATTAACCGTTTAAATAATTTCTTTGGAGTATGAACTATTTTATTACTAATATAATAAAATATTACAATATTTTTGCAGTCTACTGTCTACTGATAGAAAATATTAATTAAACCGTATTCGTTGGAGATCAGGGCCCGCTTTAGAGGAAAAATTTGGGGCGGCATTTATATCGATAAAATATAAAACAAGTAACAAATAAATAAATAAATAAAGCCGCCTTTGAAAGCTAGTAATTTAATTTTTAATTTTTGAACATTAGGCATTTACCATTTTCTTTGTGAATAATAAAATATTTATAATTAATTTATTAAAAGCTTTAAAATCGACCTGCTGCGTGGGCCGTTTTTGTTACGCCGAAATGTGCCAAATTTCAAGCTAAAAAACTTCTTATTGTAGTCCAGAAGCACATGTGTAAACATATTTTTTCCCCTATTGTTATATGTACTTTCTTTTGTAATGCTAAAGGTTTGAAAAGAATATGTACGCTAAATTAAATACAATAAATTAAGGCAACAATTTAATACCTTTGTGCCAATAATCAAAAACTCAGTTTTGCTATGAACATAGAGATGAAGTGCTCGAAAATCTTAAAAGAAAATACAAAGTAGATTTTTTTCTTCACAATTGATCAAGCCATTAATTTTTAAGATACTTGTTTTAAACTTTTAAGAGACCATTTTGCTTAATTTGAATTTCTTTATGACATCTACAATTTAAAAAATATGCCAAAAGAGATAATATCCGACTGTAAAGAATTGAAGAATTGAAAAATATTTTAAACAAATGGAGATTAAACGATTTAACTGGAAATAAATTGGCGGATGAGATACCCGTCGTGTTTAATCTTCTTTAATCTTCTAGGAAAAAAAGAAAAATCTTAATTTTATTACAAATTTAAACTTCGCACCAAATCTTAGTATTGCGTTGTATATTTTTGAAAGAAGTTTGATTTAAGTTGTTAATTTGCATGTAGCTAATGTTTTTGTTTTTTTTTAAGCATTGTTTTTAAATTGTGTGTATTTTGTATTTGAATTCTTAGTTAATTTTTAACTTAATTCAATACTCCCCTTCCCTTTACCTCCAACTCAATTTCTGCGGCGAAAATTCTTATTTTTGTCCAGGATGTCCGAAAGGCTAGAGAGAGCCCTGTTGGAGATTACGGGTTATATAACTATACTAAGGGCATATTTTTCACGTTAGATCGACAATTTTAGAGTTTGTTCCTGCAACAGTTCGAGTAGATATTTCCTTTTTCGGAATTCGAAAAGAAGTTTCACCTCTATTTCTTGCTTCTCTAGCTATATTTCATTTAGATAATTTTACCAAATCGCGGTCTTAACCAAATGTTACTGCAACTGCTCTAGTAACATGTGGTAAAATCATATACTATTTTTTTGTTAAAAAGTATTAAAATATAGTTGCAGTTGCCAAATTTTTCACTAACAATAAGGCAGAATTTCTACTGGTGCAGTACTTTAAATAAAGCTTTTATAATTAAAGCATCAAATTTGCAATTTCTGTGAAAATGACATACTTTGTTTGAACCAAGGGAGTATCCAGGAAAAATTTTTAGGGGGGCGGGCAAACGTACACAAAAACTAAATGGTAACTTTAGCTTGTTTTGTTAATAGGTAACAATGTAAAAAACAACGTAGGACATAAAAAGTTTTGTTAAAAGTGTTTACAAAAAACTGTAATATGCCATTACCAATCCAACTAAAAATCACAGAATATATAAATTAAAAAATAGGCTATTTGCCACCATTGAAAATAAGCTCTAAATTGTGGTCATCCTCTTAGATAATAGTATAAAGAAGCATATTTCTCTATAATATAAAGTAAAATATGCATATTTATTGCAAAATATACGTATTAAAATTCAAATATTTTTGAAATTAATTCAGCGACTGGGACGCTCTGTGATTGGTTACAACTTTGGTGACGTCACTTGCAAGTCAATATATGTCACAAGCTCTGTGTTGTGTGTTTTCAGGTGTTATTTTTGAACTTTAACTATCTTAATAGCTGTTTTGTGACCATTTTATATAAAAAACATATTTTAAGTAACATACTTGTCTTATCCGTTTCGTACCTCATTTATGATTGTGCGTTTCTTTAAAAATAACGATGACTACTTTGTTGCAGAACTCAAAAAAATTATTTATTTACGTGTTCGTCATTTAGTATTTCTCGAAATCTTATTGTAGGTTATGTTTATGGAGTGTAGAGATAAAAGTAAATTCTCGCGAAGCCCATTTTGCATTTCGTGTAATTTATTTTAGATATCAGTTTCCATCCGCAATTCAATAATAATACCGTTAAGTATAACAAGAGAAAGTACTAACTTGCTAGGTATTTAACTTTTAGAACAAATAAAATCATTCCAATCCAAAAGTTAGGTTATAACTTAACGTATTTATAAGTTATCTAAAGGCGATATTTTGTTGTATATAAATAGGTTGGTATTTAAAGCAGGATATTTGTATACTCCCATTAAAGTGATCTTCACACATAAAAACATTTGAATGCGATACAAAGCTGTTTGGATCTCTTCGAGCTAATTGTAACCACTTTTTTCGCCTTTTGGGATTTGTTGGGACAGATATAAACAGTTTTTGTGCTGTTTTCAGAAAAGTATTGGTACATTGTGGCACTACACCCCATTTATATACCATTTTAGCCAATAAATTGAGAAATTCCTAACAAAATTCACTGTAGATGCCCTCGTTGTTAACTTGATTACTTGCCTATGACGTCACGCCAAACATATGTCGACGCCATTATAGAGACAGCGTTTTTAACGCGAATTTTATAATCTAAACTTTAACATAGAGTTTTATTGAAAATAAAGCAGACTTCTTAGAAATATAAAATGTATTGTGTTTTTTAGATACCAAAGAATAATTTAAAACGATTTTTTAAAATCAGTCAAATAGCCTATTGCTTATAATGTATTTTATTACAAAAAAGTAACGAAAAAATTTAAAAAAAAGTAGTACATTTAATTTATAGGGAACACTAAATTAGAATAAACAAAATTCAGAAGTATATGTTTACTGTTCTTTTAAATTTAGCCATTTCCTTTAATACCTCCTTGGAGAAAACTATTATTTTAGGATGGATATTTAATAGTCCTAGGCCGTTAAGACGATTAGAACCTGTCGTACTTCTTAAATAAGTTAGTCTACGGAGGGTCAAGAAAGATCTTTCCTTTGTGCAATTTTTCACTTGAAGAGTGGCAAAAATTTTCAAAAGATTCTTTATATTTGGTAAAACTGTTTTGTTGTACAAAGCATACGCATCGATAAGATTTTTAAAAACATTTTCAGAAAGAAAGATAGGTGAACCTTAGAGCTCTGGTGGTGGTCACTTGCCCGAATCCACCTCTCTGGATACGGCCTTGGTTTAAACTATCGCTATTTTTTTAATATTCTCGAACCTGATATTAATCACATTTGTAAAAAAAATTAAGTGACGTGTACTTTTTCTTCCCTTGCTGATTAAAATGGATCTAAGATACAGCTATTTTATAACATTCCCTGGCTAAAAAGTAGTAATAATACTAAAACATAATTTATATTTACATTGCCAAACGGATTAGATATAATTAAATTTTACCATTATTACTTAATTCTGTCAATTTCAAACATTTATTACATTTCGGCCGAGTGATGATCGCGTTGTTAAATTTAGCAATGGATTTAGCAATTGTTACAAGTTAACAACGGTTTAGAATGTTTAACAAAACTTCATTGTCAGTGTTATTCAATGATTTTAGTAGACAACCTGTCAAAATCTGACATTTTGTTAAACATTCTAAACCGTTGTTAACTTTTTAGAATTGCCAAGTCCATTGCTAAATTTAACAACGCGATCATCACTCGGCCGTTAATCTACTGAATATTAGCAAGCTAATTGCTAGACGATTTCTGACAGGCAAGGGCTTGTATATTTATCTCAGTTTTCAGATTTTTAGCTAGTTTGTTTTTTTTAGTTCTAGCAACTTGCAACTATTGCATTTTACGGAACATTCTAAACATCTGAATCTGAAATACGCTCATTAAAGTCTGGTTAATCACATCCAAAAGAAGCATAGACTTTAGTGTAGAATGAATCATTGATTTCTTGTGATTATTGATTTATTATTGAAAAAAAATCTACTCTAGAAACATATATATTTATGTTCGTTAAAATTATATTTAAATATTAACCATTT
The DNA here is from genome assembly GCA_019359885.1 of Listronotus oregonensis. Taxonomy (NCBI): domain Eukaryota; kingdom Metazoa; phylum Arthropoda; class Insecta; order Coleoptera; family Curculionidae; genus Listronotus; species Listronotus oregonensis. Next base: position 1,166 of record JAHBCN010002803.1, on the reverse strand, counting down.
TCTTTAAATTTAATTATACCATACCATGATTACCTAGGTTTAGCTTTATAGCTTTAATACCTAATCGTAGTTGATCTTTTAAAATTTTTTTCCAGGACCTGTGTTTGATGATATAAGCTTCTCTGTAATGCTAAAAAGTGGATTATCTGTGTTTTATGCTGTTTGTTTCTTATAGCTAATCTTGGCGGTCTTTACTCCACTTTTGCACTTTTACTAGGTCGATATGTAATGAAATCAAATACTGTACATTTATAATAAAGTTTTAAAGTTATTAAATAAAGTATTTAGATACTATTTTAAACCGATACACCACCTTAAATAAAGTAACAGTTTTAGATGGCTTTACTTTTTTTAAGCTTAGTTTATTGACCTGTATATTAAAAAAAAGTTACCATATTTCCCCCTACGTCAAAAATGTATATTTTTGCTTGGGAAACTGTTTTCGAGAAAGGCATTTTAAGGACCGCAATTTTCCCATGAAAAAATGGTTTTCGGCCAATTTAAACTTTGCAGTTTATTTCAACACGCTGATCGTCGCCACGGGCACAAAACCCAAAATTCTCCCCCTCAAAATCACCCTCAAAGGTCTCCAAATCCCTAGTGACTTTAAGGCTGATTTTGGGGGAAGTAGAGGGGTTTTTGGGTTTTGTTCCCGTAAAGACTTAATCAACGTGTTGAAAACTATTACTTTGCAAATTTTCAAATAAATTAGCCGAAAACCATTTTCCATAGGAAATTTGCGTGGTCCTTTAAAATGCATTTATCTCGAAAACAGTTGCTTCTAGAGACCTAAATGAGGTGTACATTTTTAACGCAGAGAGAATTGTAGTAACCTTTTTTTTTAATAAACAGGTTAATATACTAAGCTTAAAAAAAGTTATGCCATCTAAAACAAGTGGGGTAGGCCGTAGCTGGCGCCCCCTACATGCAACATCAAAAGTTTGGATATATTTAAATTTATCGCCTCAAAGAACCCCCAAATCCCCAATTTTATACCGCTATGTCATTAAGTTAAAAAAATTATTACGAAAAAACGAAAACAAAATTAAAAGCTTGACACCCTGTATCTTAGTTATTATCAACTTTAGGATAAGTTTACGGTAATTGCATTATTTCGACCTAAGGAATCTACTGTGGCTCTGTGTCCCATTACTATTGAGGCACCC